>BQKZ01000475.1:142794-154023 GCA_036244855.1 Temnopleurus reevesii | reverse complement strand
GTTTTGCAGTACTACATTGTAAATTGTTCCTGTGTATTTCTCACTTGTATCAGAGAAAATTATAATTAATTTATTTGTGCATTATTTATGAAGAAAATGTAAATATTTTGGTGAAGTAGTGTGATTTTTATGCAAAAGTTGAGTAAAAATGTAAATGTACATTGGCTTAATGAATATGGAGTGTTCTTTTGTTCTATTACAGTATATTGTGTGTCTTAAAATAACTGCAAACAGACTTTCATCGTTGATTACTGAAGGGATAAATATATATATATTGTTATCTGCATTTTATAGACATCTTCAACTTGTCGGTTGTAAGGGCAGAGATATCTGTAGGCAGAGTTGTCCAAGATTTTAGACGAGGTGGCTCCCTTCAAGACTTTGAGGGAGGGACCTAAAAAGTTTTTACAAATTAAATACTCTCATTTTCTCTACAACCAATGAAACAAATCCAAGATCTCTGCAAAATGCAGGTTGTTAATTGAAATTTCAAACTCCAATTGAGTAATTTAGTATTTTCAAAGCTATCAACTCAAAAAGTCTGATGGTAATTTTGGGAGATATATTAGGACATACACAATTGGCAATATCGTTTGTTCCCCCTAAACTACAATCAGACATTTGCAATGATAATTTAACAAATCAATCAAATTTTAGGATGTGAAGCTCCAATAGCTTGTATTTTGCAGAAAATTTCATTAGATTTTTTCAATAGGTTACAGAGAATTGGGGATCTTATTCTTTTGTATACTAGAATGTGAGGAGACAAGTCTCCGTTTTAAGTGGCAAGCTTGGAAAAAGAAAAAGAAAAGAACCACTAAGAAAGATCTTCATTTTCCTGTGACCACTTAACCCAACCCATACCATTTTCTGTAAACTGTAACATATACTTACAAAAAAATTTTAATTTATTTATATTGCCCCAAACCATTTTAAAGTGATGTTCTTTGGTTTTAGTGGAAACTCATAACCAGGCATTTTCCCTGGTCCCATCTCTTTGTATTCTATCGTATTTTGGCCCTGATAAACAAGGTTTGATATAAAGAGGCCTCGCCATTTAAGAATACTAGTTTCTATGCAAAGAGATTAATTCCCAGCTAGCCTTAGTCGTTAGTTTGTAGTCTTTGATGAAGGAGTGCATTTGAAGTTTGTCATTAAAAGTACAAAGCCACACTCCAAATCCTTTACACTATTTGAAAAAGTTAAGGACAATTCTAAAGGCCACTGCACAAAATACAACTCTTAGTTGTACAACCGATTTTTAGTCAACGTTTAGTCAACATCTAGTCATACGACTGATTTTGCAAACACTGAAATATCCTATATTACGTCATCTCACAGCCATATACTTGATACTTCAGAAGTTTTAAGTACATGTACATGCATCAAGTATTTCCCAGAGAGATGACTTATTATAGCATGTTTCATTATTAGCAAAATTGGTCTTAAGTTTGTACGACTAAAAGTCTTGAAGTGTGCAGTTGTCTTTAATGTATAGTGGAAACTCAGAATAACAAAATGCCTTGTTATAGCAGAGTTTAAAAAACATTACGTTATAAAGAGCTAGGACCAGATTTTTTACCTCTTTGTAGCAGATACAGTCAAACCTCGTTATAAAGAGCAGTGATATAACAAGGTAATTTTCCTGGTCCCTTCTCTTTGTATTTTGGCCCTGATATGACAAGGTTTTGATATAAAGAGGTAATTTATCTGGTCCCAACGACCTCGTTATAATGAGGTTAGACTGTATTTCGTTTTATCAGATCTCTGTATACTGCATTTCTGCTGTACATAACATTTTTTGATCAAGATTTGTAAACAAGCATCTGGAGATAACCAATTGTAACAGTTTTGAATGTCATTGAACAAACTAATCAATTTCACACCTCGGGGATTTCATTTGTTACATTAATGGGGTGTTGTTCAAAAGTTGCAATTGGTCGCAAGTTGCAGTTGATCCGAACGTGCCAATCAAAATCATTGTTTCATGCGCGTCTTGTTAAATGCGCATACCGTGCGCGAATGAAAATGCCTGTTACAATTTGCAAAGTTGCAGTTGATTTGCAGTTGATTTTAAACAACACCCCTATGTCTCTAACTCGAGTATACATCCTAAATACTGCAATCATTGTAAAATGGTATCATTTAAAAGTGATCACTTGACCTTTTTTTAGTCATGTATAATATTTTCCCCCAAGATCCCACTTCATGCTGTAAATCAGGAAATTTTTCAAACTGAATTTGCAAAATACATGTATTACTTTGAAAGGGTTTAATAATGACCAAATCACTCTGATCAAATGAGCAAGCAATATAAATCTTATTTTTCATAAATGTTTTTATTGACGCATAACACTGTACAACATATATACTGCTATTCCTACAGTAGATTTAAAATCACAAGACCACTTTTAACATGAAATTGAGATGAGATGAATCAAACTTAAATGCTGTATATAAAGCACATGTTGTAATAATTGTAATGTACATATGTCATCATCATGGCATTGTCTTTATGATACAGCGGAAAACAAACAATGGAATAATATGAATATAAAGACACATTAAGTTCATAAACATGACAACTTGGCAAGTTGGGTGACTAAAGATGTTATTTCATGAAAAGTTGATGAATTGTCTGAGCCAAATTATTTGTTTGGGATGAGATGGTGGGGTACATCTAATACCTTAACACTCGGATATCTTTAATAAAACCAATTAATTCTTTATTGATATGAATTGTACAAGATGAAGATAACTTGTGAACAAATAATTTCACTATGTCTTGGAAATGTGCTATGTAAAAAGAAATGAGGCATGAACATATTTATTATGACCTATACAGTGGAAACTCGGTATAACAAGGTGCTTGGAACCATCAAAAATGCCTTGTTACAGCAGGGAAATAAAACAATAACTTACAAGGAGCTGGGACCAGATTTTGATCCCTTTATATCAGGATTTTTGTTATATTTAATCTCTTCGTACTAAGTTTCAACTGTATTTCAAGGTTTCAGAAGCCAAAGAGATGTATTTTTCAAAGGGCTATTTGCAGCAATAAATGATGTGAGATTAATACCTTTAGAAAATATACATAGACTCTACAATTATAAAAAAATCTAGCATGAATTTTAATTTTTGTTCACACCAAGAAAACACATGATTTTATGTACAAGCTATTCATGATAATATCGTACAATTCCTTCTGACATGCTAAAATGATGTACAAAATGAACATAATACACATTGTCGATCAAAAATGCAGTTCTCAAAATACACCATTTACAGAACAAAAGATTCAATACAATGGCACTACAAAAATAATGATATCATCCACTTGGTAACGAATATCACATGATGTCAAGTCATTTACAGCTTGATAACATTTTCAATATTAATTTCTGGCAAATGAACAAGACAATAGCAATTGTAAATGTTGCTTCTAGTCATTTAATCATCCTTCCTTGATTATAGTTCAATATGAATTAGAAATAACAGTTTACATCTGTTTGGCACCATTAAAGTATCAATAATAATAATAAAACAATTTTATATAGCGCATAACACAATCATGCGAAAGTCCCTAAGCGCCTTAAAACAAAACATAGAAGAAGAGAAAGAAGTCAGAGGAACTGTTGTTACTCAAAATCTGTATTTTACAGACCCAGGTAACTTTGTCTACCTTCACATGTAGGTTAAGTCCATTGGGATCACAAAAATATGTTGGACTTCATAGAGATTTACATTGAGGAAAATAACAGATCGTTTGCATGATTTACTTAAAAAAAAAAAAAAAATCAAATTTAGGTAGAGTTGATTGTACGGTGACTGCCTAAGTAAGATTTTAAAAGTACAACAAAATAATTATTTGCCCATAAGCAAATCACCATGCATGGGACAAGACAAAAATACATGTTTTTGTCAAATATCATAATCAGCACAAATAAGTGATTAACTGCATATAAGGAAGTTATTTACTTCATGTTCTCAATACAATCATGATTGACTTGATCAATGAAAATATTTTTTAGGCACCTATACACAGCAGAATAATGGCTATGTGAATAAACCCTACAATTTTCAACAATGGGTTAATATGATATCCAAAATAGAAATTGATATCTTATATCT
Organism: Temnopleurus reevesii; assembly: GCA_036244855.1. NCBI lineage: Eukaryota > Metazoa > Echinodermata > Echinoidea > Temnopleuroida > Temnopleuridae > Temnopleurus > Temnopleurus reevesii. The sequence continues at coordinate 149,892 of BQKZ01000475.1, read as the reverse complement.
TTGTAGGTTTGATATAATGCAATTTTATACTGTACTCCAAACATAAAACAAATATCATCTACTCTTGAATAACACAAATTCTGACTTCGAGGTGAATCCAACAGTATCCATGATGATGTTGCCAACCCCTATGATATTTTGGTACAGTCCAACCTCGTTATAAAGAGCACTGATTTAACTAGATCTTTATATAACAAGGTAATTTTCCTGTTCCCATCTCTTTGTATTTTATTGTATTTTGGCCCTGATATAACAAGGTTTCGATATAAAGAGATCATTTCTATGGTCCCAAGGACCTTGTTATAATGAGGTTTGACTTTATAATGCTCTCAATCATTTTACTCCATGCAGTGCACTCAAGGGTTCCGAGATTAAAACTGAGCTATTATTTCATACCTTACGAGGGTAACATCCATTTCTCTTACCAACAATTTTGTATAAATTCTAGATATGCAAATTTGTGGAGGTGGATTTTTATATTAAACATCTGTTTCAAGAATATACATGTATGAAAAACAAATCCCCCATTTTCAGCATAATCCCATTTCTCAATGAGTTCGAGACCCAACATGGCAAAATGAGATGTGTCGGATTTGATCTCGGCCTGATAAAATCAGAAGGCATCCTCTTATTATATACAGGAGGGTTTTTTTCGGCAGAAAACTATATGTACAACTTCTAAAAGAGTTTAGAATTCTCTAACAGAAACTTTCAAACTGAAATGCAATACTTCTGCTGTTAATTCATTTTGTTGGTAGTGTATTGTGGCCATGATATAAAATGGTTGCAGTATTATCTCTCATTAGAGTGAGGTTCTTGATATAATGATTTGTATATACGTACATACATGAGCAAATCAAAAGTAATTAGAATATTCCTTTTGTTTTTTATCTTTACAAAGAACATGTATATACAAAGGCTTTCTTTACAAAAATGTTGAAAACAAAACTGCATTTGTGACCATTTATTCGAGCCATTTGACTGTACGCCATCACAGTTTTGAACAATAAAATTGCACCATCCCCAACAATGTACAGCCATTGAGAAACATAAACATGCAAATGGCACAAATTAATTGTAGCTTCAGAAATTATGCCATAAATGATTGGATTCTTCAAACCTAGTTAAGCAGTAATATTTCATAATCATGCTTCCAAATCATACTGCATAATCACTCCTTTGCAGCGATCATTGTTGTACTGAAGCAACTAGCTCAAAGTTTTTAGTGAGCAAATTAAATTTCCTACAATTGATAATGAAAATTGAATTGAAAATGATTTCATTTGATCAGTAACAAAATTACTAATAATGGTACGTATATATCCAGGCCCAGATGTAAAATGTAAAGTTTCATACATTTATGAATAACATAAACGAAGAATGCAATGTTGAATAATAGCAGGAAAATGAACCATTTCACTTGCAATCCCATCCTACATGGCTTACTTAAATTATATGTACAAGTTATTCAAGAAATTGGGGAAAGACTTCCTTACACATGAAGCTGTCTACTGCAAATGATCGCTGCAAAGGAGTGATTATGCAGTATGACTTGGAAACATGATTATGCAATTTTACTGCTTAACTGCGTAATCACAAACAATATGTTAAGCGAAATAAAAAGAGTGAACTGGATGACTTTTAGCTCAGTGAGAACTGTCAACACAAAATTCCAGGTATTTTTATGGAAATTTTCCTTTTCCTCGCTTTTTCATAATCTATTTTTTCATATATCTGATAGAGTAAGTTTCCTCTTTAAAAAAAAAGATGATTAATGATTCCAAAGAAATTGATATGCTGGGTTTCCACCGCACATGTATTTGAAATAAAAGATATGAAGTTCCATGTAAACTGGTTTCATTTCTCAATGGAAATGTTATGAAAATACCTTGGATATTAGCACCACTACATGGACATGATGCAACAATTCCACATCACACTTTACAATTTGATAATCAATAATTGTTACAAAACAATAGTTACAAAGTACAAGATTACTGCTATCCGCTTAATCTGTAATAAAATAAAAAGGGACACAAACTTATTTATACATTGCAAAAAATATGCCCATATTTCAATCCTATAAGGCCCTTTTCCTCTCAAAAGGCAGATGAATGAGTAATTTCATTAATAAGTGATAATTACCCATTGAAAATAACATACACATAACTCTGCCATTGGGGAATATCATGGAACCACAAAAATATGACTTGGGAGAAATACAAGTTATAAGTGGTAAACAATGGATATTTTCGATGATTTTTGTTCCAAAAATCATGTTGATTTGGGGAATCATTTGACTCAGGCAGAGTTGACTGTAGATTTACAAAGAGTGAAGATCCTTGCTTAATCAGTCATCAAAAAAGAGATCCCTCCAATACTATTGTCACCGACAATAAAAGAAAATTAAGACTCGCAGATGGTGCTCTGCAGTTTTTATCTTTAACACATCATGTGAGTCGGGGATACCCAAAGTACCTCCGATGATGTTTGAGAAAGAAACATTTGCAATTTTCTAAAATGATAGACGTAACACATACATTAGCTTCCCAAACTGGAAGGCACCTTCCTAACCTCAACAGATCAATATTGACAGTATCGTGAGATATCCTTTGATAACTCCTATATAATTGTCGTTGGCGAGAAATGGAGATGAATCGTCAGGTGCTTCTTCAATATCTACTTTTTGCTCAGCAGCATATCACAGATCCGGCAGACGTTCATGACGCTGCATGTTGCTGCTTCTGTAAAGCTTCAGGAAATGGGTTACACAGGCTTGATATTTAAAACCAGGGCAGTGTTTCACTAAGATAAGAAAGACTTTAAGAACGACTCTAAGTTCGACTGGTAACCCTTCTTATGCGTAATGATTCCTAATATTACGCGCATTCAGCGCAAGAACTGATACCAGTGGATCATAAATTCTTCTTAAATTCTTTAAACACCATCCAGTCTGCAAAAAAGTCTAATAAACATAAGTTCATCGTTTAATCAGTGATGATCTAAGTGATGGCTAGGTCGTTTTAGATGAGAAGATACTTGCCTCATCAATCATCAAATGAGATCCCTCCAATACTGAGGTGCATAGACTTCTCATGCTTCTTCAAGATCCACTTCTCACTCAGCGGCTTATCACAGATCCGGTAGATGTAAGGCTTGTAGCCGGTGTGGGTGCGTTCATGGCGCTTCTTGTTGCTGCTGCTGTAGAACTTCTTGTTGCAATATTGGCACTGGAAGGGTTTTTCACCTGTGTGAACGCGCTCATGTTTCTTCAACTGGTTGGCTTGCTTGTAGGCCTTGTCACACATCGAACACGGGAATGGGAAAGCTTCTGCATATGAGGCATAAATTTTGAGAGAAAATGGGAAATTAGAATGGTTAATTAATATGACTTTGGGATAACAAATGGTAAACTTAGATGTTGTTGAGGTACTTGTTATGCCAACTTGGAGGCCATTTCACGATGAAAATCAGCTTTAACAAGCCCCCACCCCCTAAAAAAAAATTGAACATTTCCTCAGGAAATCATGATAATAGTAAAGAATAAACTAGATGAATCCTCGAACATGCACCGTCAAAAATGTATGCCTCCACCATCATGTGATTAGAAAGATAGTGCACCTTCACACTACATAATCAGATATATACACACCATATAGCTAACAGTAAAAATTCTCTTTTCTAGATTTAAATACAAATTAAATCATGGATGTAATGCCACCCATGATCTTTGACCTTTAGAAAAAATGACCCATAAATGTATTCGGATCAGGGTGCCTCCTTTTTCCATAAAGCCAAAATGTTACCCCGTTCCAGGGGGGGAAGATGTCACTCCCCAATGGAGTGTGTAGCACATCAGCGTACAAAAAATAGCAGGCAAGGGGTTGTTTTTTTGAGACGTCACATGCAAATAAGCCCCCTTCTTAACACAATAAGCGACAAGCCCCCCAAATTTCATGAAACATAGCCTACCCTAAAGTCCATTTCTATAAATTCTTGTCCAAATATCCCACAAAAATCCCCAGAAACACCTGCACCCTGCCCTAATAAATTTTTTTTAACCTGGAAGTCTCCTGCCATTCCCNCATGCAGACGTTGCAGTGTCCTCCCTCGCAGCAGACATCTTGAGAGTTGTTGGTGTCCAGTAATTAAGCATATTCATTACATTTACTCACAATGCAAAGACACTTATAGAGGAGCAAAAATTGAATTTGGACATTTCCTTTCAAGTTCTGATATCAAAAGATTTCCAATTGAACAAGGTTATTTTCTTGTCCCATTGAATTTGGCACATTCTGCTCTTTATGTTGATAAACCTGGACAAAAGTTTTGTCAAATGATATGATAATTCCACATCAAATCTTACTGGAGATGTAATGATTCATTTGGTAATTGTTTATACTATTTATATCAGATATGAATGGAAACGGTTAACACAATGTTACATGCAGCACCAGTAAATTTCATATTGATGGATTATCTGACAGAAATATTTTTATTCAATATAATTGAATATGATAATCATTAACAATCTCTTGAAGATGTTTTCAGTGGATATTGCAAATTGTTTCCTGAATTTACGGTATTTTTTTAAACATGCATAGCTTTCACAAATCATCTGAGTCTCCATATTTGTAATCTTGATTTGCGGGAGTAGCTGTATTCTCTATTGTTATTGGATGTTTACCGGTATCTATATTAGGAACGATTAGATCAGAATTTAATTTATGCACATTTTGTTTCAATTCAGTCGGAAAACAATTTTTCATACTGGAGATGATGGATTTATATTTCATCAACCCTTCTGTTAATATGTTTTAACTATATACAACAATATAAGCATTGTGTTTATAGAATGTTTTTTAAAACAAAAAACAAATAAAAAAGTTTTTTTTCTGAATTGATACAAATTACTGAATGAGGGGTTTATACCACTGAAAATATTCAAGTAATTATAGAGGGGAATTATTGTTTTGTTATTCTACCCATCTTTAACTCAATTAAACTAGGCCTGTAACAACAAATTTCTTCACATATGCTTTGCAGTCAGCTACATGAAATACAGTAGGAACTCATTGTGAAGAGGTCTCACATGGCATGATGTGACAACTGAATGCATTCCCAGGACCTCACTTTAACCTGTCTTCACTATACTTGCAATGTGCCTAATATTTGTGAATTAAAATAAATTGTGTCTTCACAAGAAAGATACAGATACTCCACCCATGAGCGTTGTAAATCAAAACTTTGAATATTCATAGCCCATTGACTACTGGATTCCATAATTCCCATATATTTTGTGCAGGGACTACCCAGTTCCGGTAGTCAAAGGGGTAACTTTTGAATACTAGTAGATTGTAGGATTTTGCTCAAATTTTCAGTTTGATCATTGTATTTTTCTCCATCCTCTGACAGCACATTAATGTCTGGGGATAATTCTCAAGTTTTAACTCTTTGCATGTTGCATTATTTTGGAATGGAAGTTACATTCGACAAGTCCAATGAGTGGACTCAAAACAATAGAAATGTCTCTAAAATTATCATGATTACTTCCTGTGTATTAAGAATTTCACATAAGAATTTCAATAATGGTAGGCCGATGTTTGCTAATAAGACAGATGTGTGACAGAACTAAGGCAAAGGAACTTCTTTGACTACACTCATCAATTGTCCAAAACTTCAGACTTGATACAGTAACCTACTACAGTCCAACCTCGTTTTAAAGAGCGCTGATATAACGAGATCTCGTTATAACAAGGTTATTTTCCTGGTCCCATCTCTTTGTATATGATTGTATTTTGGCCCTGATATAACAAGGTTTCAATATAAAGAGATAATTCCTCTGGTCCCAAGGACCTCGTTATAATGAGGTTTGACTGTATATTTGTGTCAATGTGTGTAGCCTTTGTAACTTGCCTTAGGTACGTTGATTCATGTTTTATGTCATGTTTTGCAGTACTACATTGTAAATTGTTCCTGTGTATTTCTCAATTGTATCAGAGAAAATTATAATTAATTTATTTGTGCATTATTTATGAAGAAAATGTTAATATTTTGGTGAAGTAGTGTGATTTTTATGCAAAAGTTGAGTAAAAATGTAAATGTACATTGGCTTAATGAATATGGAGTGTTCTTTTGTTCTATTACAGTATATTGTGTGTCTTAAAATAACTGCAAACAGACTTTCATCGTTGATTACTGAAGGGATAAATATATATATATTGTTATCTGCATTTTATAGACATCTTCAACTTGTCGGTTGTAAGGGCAGAGATATCTGTAGGCAGAGTTGTCCAAGATTTTAGACGAGGTGGCTCCCTTCAAGACTTTGAGGGAGGGACCTAAAAAGTTTTTACAAATTAAATACTCTCATTTTCTCTACAACCAATGAAACAAATCCAAGATCTCTGCAAAATGCAGGTTGTTAGTTGAAATTTCAAACTCCGATTGAATAATTCAGTATTTTCAAAACTATCATTGCAAAAAGTCTGATGGTAATTTTGGGAGATATATTAGGACATACACAATTGGCAATATCGTTTGTTCCCCCTAAACTACAATCAGACATTTGCAATGATAATTTAACAAATCAATCAAATTTTAGGATGTGAAGCTCCAATAGCTTGTATTTTGCAGAAAATTTCATTAGATTTTTTCAATAGGTTACAGAGAATTGGGGATCTTATTCTTTTGTATAGAATATGAGGAGACAAGTCTCTGTTTTAAGCGGCAAACTTGGAAAAAGAAAAAGGAAAGAACCGATCAGAAAGATCTTCATTTTCCTGTGACCACTGAACCCAACTATATACCATTTTTGTTTCGCCTGCGTAGCAGAATCGAGACATAGACGCCGCTTTTTCCAACGGCGAGGAAGGCGTCAACAATTTAGAATTGCTATAAATCAAAAATCCCTTGCCCGATTTTCATCAAACTTGCACAATAGGTCCATTGGATGACCCTAATAGTGCAGAGCACTTTTCAGGTCATTTTCGAGGTCAAAGGTCATCTGAGGTCAAATTTCCGAAATCTTAACCTGAAAACTTAACCTTGGCTCTCATTTCAAAATCCCTTGCCCGATTTTCATCAAACTTGCACAAT
>BQKZ01000475.1:120611-133376 GCA_036244855.1 Temnopleurus reevesii | reverse complement strand
GCTAATGAGTTATCAAAAGAAAAATCCATTACCTTTTATCCAATTGCCTGTGTGACTTTAACCTCTGATTGCTTAAACCAAAATTCTAATAAATATAATCATGTACCTATTTGATGTAGGTCAAGCAGAAAACTGGGTAAATTGCTGTAAATTACACATACTTGAGCCAGGTTTGATAGAACTTGGTTCACTTGTTCTGAAGTAATCTCAGTAACCAGTTATTTTTACCTTTAACCTTTGAACCCCAAATCAATTCAATTCATCCAAACATGCTTATACATACTTGAGCCACATTTGGTAAACATTGATTGAATGGTTCTGTAGTTATTGTGGCAACGAGTTTTGGACAGATGTTCGGACAACTCGAAAACACATGGCAGAGGTGAGAAAGGGGTTACAGGCAAGAAACGTCTAATAAACACAATAAGTTCATCTCTTCATCAGTGATGCTCTAAATGACCATTTAAGTCATTTTAGAGTATTGAACAGGATGAGAGGATACTTGCCTCATCAGTCATCAAATGAGATCCCTCCGATACTCAGGTGCATCTTCTCATGCTTCTTCAAGATCCACTTCTCACTCAGCGGCTTATCACAGATCCGGCAGACGTAAGGCTTGTAGCCGGTGTGGGTGCGTTCATGGCGCTTCATGTTGCTGCTGCTGTAGAACTTCTTGTTGCAATATTGGCACTGGAAGGGTTTTTCACCAGTGTGAACGCGTTCATGTTTCTTCAACTGATTGGCTTGCTTGTAGGCCTTGTCACACATGGAACATGGGAATGGGAAAGCTCCTGTATATGAGAGGAATATTGTGCAAGAATATGGGAAATTAGTAAAAATATTGCTAAATTAGTTGAAGCAGACAAGACAAGTTGTTAAAGAATGTAAATTTTACAAGTACTGCAACTGGCAAGGTTTCATCAGTGTTCGTAAATTCATGCTCCTTCATTTAGTTACCTTGCATTATGGACCTATTTAAATGTGAATCAAAGAAATAATGTCCATAAAGATTCAGATTACAGGACATATGTTGGGGAGATAATTCTTCAAATAGAATATTTTAACATTTTGATTGTTTACAGCACAGGGGGGATTCATAAGGTCGGTGAACCAAAGAAATTTCCAGGTTATAAACGGAATCCTTTGTGTGAAAATGAGCAAGAGCAGAAACTATGAAGATTTTCTTGTTCTAATAATAAAATTTTGATATTCAGAAAAGCTCTGCTTAGCTTAATTGTATAATCTTTACTACACACAGAAAACGATTAAAAACCTACCTGTATGTATCTTCTCGTGTTCCACAAGTAGCTCTTCATGAACAAAATCTTTTCCACATCGCTTGCAAACAAAGGGTTGTTCTGTCTTTGGTTTGACCAACGCCTCCTTGACCTTGGAAGGACCGCTAACAGGTGTATCAGATGACGTCTTCGGCTTCTCCTGATTGGCACCCTCAACCTTGACCCGACGTTTATGCGTTCCATAATGGTTAACAATGTCCGTTCTCCTTTTGTAAGATTTGTCACATATGAAGCACAAAAAGCGCCCTCCCTTCTCATGGCTTGCCTCGTGCTTTTTAACTGCTTCATCCATTGTAAATGATTCTTGGCAGATAGAACACAGCTTTGGTGGTTTGGAAGGAGTGGGAACTTTGGTAGAGGGGGGAACTTTAGAAGCAAGGTCCTTGGAATGAGCAAAATTCAAATGTGCCTCCATCAGCGCCTCTCCATCAAATTCTCTCTGGCACACCCTGCATTTCACCTTTCCTGTCATGGCATTCTCAAGTTTCATTGTTTTTGCAGGTTGTGAGGGCTGCACATCTGCAGAATCCCCATTGTCCTCCACCATCACAACTTCAGTAGAGCTTTTCCTTTTCACTGGAGTTGGAGCGGGAGCATTCTTGTGGGTTTTACAATGCCTTACAATATCTGCCTTCCGTTTGTAAGTCTTATCACACTCCAGGCACTGAAACATGCCAGACTTCTCATGGGAGAGTTCATGTAATTTCATAAGTTCTACATTGTGGAATGGTTGTTGGCAAATGGAACACAACTTTGGTTGATTAACATGGGCTGATTGAAAATGCACTTGCATGTCCTTGTCATTATCAAATGTTAAAATGCATGATGAACATTTTATTTTTTCTACAGTAGGAGCAAAAGTTATCGCAAGTTTCTTAAATCTGTTTGTCGGCATTGCTTTTTTCTTGGGCTTGCTGCTTTCATCAGGTGTAACTTCTGCCGGCATTTGTTTTGCTTTTTTAGCTTCGAGGCAGAATTTGCAAGAGCACCTCCCCGTACGGCATGTTTTTGAATATATTCTCTTCTTCGCCTTTCTAGCTTCAAAAGCAGGAGTTTCCTGATTTGCTTCAGACTCAACTGCTAGAACCTCTGCCTCATCAAAATTATCTTGACTTTGTAGATGGTGGTCAGTGACATCCTCTGCTTTTTGGTCATCTCCATTCACTTCACCAACCTCAGCTACCTCTACAGACACTTTCTCAACTCCTTTATCCTTGGCCTTTTCTCCATCCTCTACAATGCTCAAACTGCTGTCAGTTACTCCAGCCTGTTGTACAGTGTCTACACTACTGCTAGCAACTCCAGTCTTGTCAACAGTCAGAGGCAATTTCAAGACCTCTCCTTCAGGAGTTGTAACTGGAATGGCCACAACTCCTTCCCCAATTGTTTCTGACATTTTCAATATCTCCTGCAATATCATATTGGCCGTCGCTTCATCCGTGGGCTGGGCATTTACAGCAAGAGGTTCAAGGGTTTGCTGTACATCTCCTGGAGCTGTCAAAGTATCAATGATGGTTTTGCTTTTTCTCTCATCTTCTATTGTCTTTGTAGGCACATTTGTATTTTCTGGTATTGGGGTTTTTCTAACCATGTCGCTTTCAGAAGTTTTGGATGCAATTTCTTTGTCACTAGATCTGTTGGCCTGCTTTGAATCTACTAATAAGGCATTGGCATCACTTACAACAGCATCTTCATCAATCATCAGTGTTCCATCTTCCTGATCAGACTGAACATCGTCTGCAACAACCTGTTGTTCCTCTGATGTCACCTTTGGTTCACTTCTGCTAGAATTTGCTTCACATAGTTCCTTGGTAGTACCTTTGGATACATTTTCCCTGGAGTCCACTTCTTGCGAAGTTGCTGGAGTCAAATCTGGTGGAGCCATTTCTTCAGAACTTTCAACAGCATCTGATCTTTGAGCACCAACTACTTCTAGTTTTGAATTTTCCAGAACTGGAATTTCCGGATCCTCCTCCTGATTTTGGTTTGCAAGTTGACCACTTATCTCATCAATGGCCTTTGTTACCACCTCCATTTGCTTAAGAACTTTCTCAACCCTTTTCTCTATGGGTACATAGTCGTCGGGCCATCTGCTTTGCTCCCCAGAATCCTTGTCTGTCTCTTGTACTGTGTAGGACTGATCTTCTTTTATTTCTTCAACACTCTCCTTGGAAGCTGTATTTGAATCTTCATTTAGATTTTGAGGAACCATGCTGTCATCAGGCTTGTTTTGTTCTCCAGAAATTTTGGATATTTCTGGATCATTTCTTGGAGAAGTTTGCAAACCACTGCCTTCAGGCAGTACAGAAGCTGTCTCAATTTCTTTTGGTTCATTGCTGACTTCTTCCAACCCAACACCTGCTGGAAGTTCTGTGGAATTTTCACTCTCATTAACCCTGATGCCATCTTTAGGCAACAAATCTCTAACCAAATCTTCACTTGCTTGACCATTATCACGTAACTGTTCAGTTTCAGAATTTTCAACTAAATCGGGGGACACACCATCTATTGTAGTGTTGGTGTCCTTGTCTTCTTCAGTCTCCGTTGGCATAATAGTTGGGATATCTACATTCATCTCAGAGCTTTGAATCAAAGGGGTGTCTTTGACGAACGTTTCATTTTCATTCAAACATGGCATGTCTTGATTCTCTGATTCACTAGCATCTTCCTCTGGTAAGTCATCCATCTCAACATTTGCATCTCTTGCCTTTTCTCCAGAAGCTGAATCTTCTGCTTCTGCATATTCCAACTGTATTTGTTCTTCAGGACTTCCATCTGTTAGCATAGGATCATAAGAATCAGAAACCATTCCTTTGTTTGATTCTTTAGATCTGGTATTGTCAAATTGCACATCAATATCCATTACTTCATCAGTTTCCTCAATGTTAGCTGCTCCAACATCTGGGCAAATGTCTCCAGACTCTACACTTGTGACAGGAACACATAATATCTGTTCACTGGACTCGACTCTGGTCTCTTCAAAAACCACTTGGGATGATTGCTCAACACGGACAGTTTCGACAGTCTCTCCTTCTCCTTCAGACTTGCCAACACCTTCAATTGTTTGATCATCTAAGATGATGTCTCTTGATGTTGAAAGGTCAACGCTGATATTTTTTACAGTCTCTGTTTCTCCTTCATGCGTATCAGCACATTCTTCAATTGCATTATTATCTGGAACGATATCCCTGGTTTCTTCTCCTGCGTTGGTATCACTGGATATCTGTTCTCTGGACTCTACTCTGGTCTCTTCAAGCACAATTTGGGATGATGGGTCAACAATGACAACTTTGACAGTCTCTCCTGCTTCAGGCTTGTCCGTACCTTCTTCCTTTGTCTGATTATCTCGGACAATATCAATGGTTTCTTCTCTTACATTTGGCGCACTGGATATCTGTTCTCTGGACTCTACTGTGGTTTCTTCAAGTATGACTTGGGATGATCGGTCAACACTGGCAGTTGTGACGGTCTTTCCTGCTTTAGGCTTTTCAGCACTATCTTCCAATATTTCATTATCTAGGGCCATATGTCCGGACTCTTCACTTCCACAAGGACCACTGGAAACTTGACTATTGGCGTCCTTACTTGTCTCACCAGCCACACTAACTGAAGATTGCAATTGTAGATCTGCCCGAACATGGGTGTCCTCTGGAATGATGGCATCACAAACAGGATCAGTCATCCCTGGATGTGCTTCAGATTTGTCAGTGGATTCTCTTATTGGGCAAACTTCTTCACAATCGTCTTTTGGTTGTCTATTTGTAGCAGGATCGAGCGCCTCAGACTCATCACTGCATTCATGGGACAAGTTATCAGCCGTTGGAAGATTAGCACCGACAGGAGCTCCGTCTGCAACTCTGTAATTATTGGCTGGATCAGCTTTCTTCTGCTCCTTGGTTGGTTCATGATCTGGATTGTCTCCATCTTCCTTAGCAGGGTCATTGGACACTTCCTCATTAGACTCTTCCTGGGGCTCTGATGTTGGAACAACTTCTTGCACAGAAAAATTAGTATTGGCACTAGTATGGATTTGGACATCTACATCTTTTTGAACATCAAGTGCATTGTCTGGTGTTATTCCAGCTGATCCAGTATCTGTGTGAATGTCTCTTGGTGATTCACTTGTGACAGCATTACGATATATTTGTTGCATGGATTCATCTTCCGACTGTATTGCCAATTCAGCACCAACATTGACTTCTAAATTATCCCTGTAATCGCTGATAGCATCTCCCGTCGCTGTCTCTGTGGCATCTGTAATAACTGTGCTCATTGTAAGGTTAACAGAAATCCCACCCATAGAAGCTTCACTTGGCTTATCAACCACATCAGTGCCCAAGTTAACACAAACAGAGGCATCAGATGTTTCCATTGCTTCATCCAGATTCGTGCTGAACATTTTATCTTTTCCTGTTACATTTATTTCAGTACAAATATTTGGTGCAGCATCTCCATGCTCTAAATTCTTTGACTGATCAACAGACATCTCTTCTAATGCTAGTCCACTGGCAAATGTATGAGCTTTTTCTGCCTCTGGTTGAGGAGGAACAACAGCATCACTCTCTGAGAACTCCACAACCATGTCATCTGATGGAGTAACTTCAAAATTGTCTTGTATTTTTGACGTACGTTCATTGCTAGATGGTATAGATGCATCCATAAGTTCTGTCCCAGGAACAGCAGAATTACTAGCAGGAGTCTCAGCTGTATCAGAAATCTCTGCCTCTGCTACCTTGGGTGCTGTTTCCATTTCTTCATCAAGGTCAGGTCTTTCTATCAAAGGCGGGTGTGTACATGCATTTTCATTTTCCTCTGGAACGACAGTCACTAGCTCAGCCTCTGCATTGCCCTTGTCATCAACAGCAGCTGCCTTTGATTCAATACTCTCAGTAATAGCAACACTATCATATAAAGTGATATCATCAGTCTTTGATTCTCCTTTGCTTTCATCTTGTCCTGTGCAGCATTGATCATCCTGTTCACTAGAGTCAGTAGAATTATCTCTCTTGGGGAAATTCTCTTTCTCTTTGTCTACTATATTATCTACTTTCTCCTCATAATTTGATTCTACTAACAACACACCACTGGGATTGTCCAATTCCCTGGAAGAATCACACTCTATCTCATCTGGTAATGATATTCCTCTCTGTATCTGAATATCATGAGGCGTGTGCCCAGAGAACTGTGATTCTGGTGCCACTTCTTCCGTCATCTGCTCAACAGCAGCACAGGTAGCCAATGTACTACTATTACCCTCATCTTCATCAACTGCATCTGCATCCTCCTCATTGTGATCCCCAGAAACAGGAGTTGCAGCAGATGAATCATTTTCCTCGATATTCAGAGCTGCGACTGGTTTACATTCGGTGCTGCTAGTAACCATGACAAGATCCTCTCGAGGAGATGTATAATTTGTGGATTCTACAGACAACTCCACAGTCGAGTGCTCAGGGATGGAAGAGGTGGCATCCTCACTCCTAGAAACAGCTTCTGTTTCACTGGGCATCTTTGATTCTCCATCATTCAAACTGCTATATGGTGTAAACTGTGGTTCATCTGGTTCAGCAGCACTTATAATGGAAGTCTGACTTGACACATCATTGTTATTTTCTTGATCAGGTTCAGAACTTCTTTCTGATTTAGACACAGTAGCCAATGAAAGCTCTGTAGCTGCTACATCTCTCCTATCTTCATTGCTAAATGTACATTCTTCAGTTTCTCTGCCCTCTGATAAATGCACATTTTGCTTCAACACCTGTACATCAGTCTCCTCCACATTTGTTGTGGAGATTACATTAGCATTATCAGAGACTTCTGTTCTGAATTGGCAACTGTCTTGAAACTGCTGTGATTGGGTATTGGTTGACTCTCTGTGTTTCTCTGTAGAGTTGCTTGAACTTGATGGTTTTGCCTCTTCTAATACTTGGCCATAACCAGAGGAACATTCCTGCATAGAGATTGTATCCTGACGATCAGAGGGGTGTTTGCTGGTGGAATTTGATGCAGTTTCTTCAGCACCAACTTGTGGTTGTGACTCTTGGGCTTTAGAATTGCCTTGCTCATAAATAGCCGAGGACTGTTCTCGTATCTCAATTTCTCCCGACTGCTCAGACTGCCCCTCTTCCATTTCAATATCAAGATTACTTTCCACTTCTGTAATTTCCTCTAGATTTCTTTCCTCATCACATTTCCTCAAATCATCCCTACAAGAGCCTTCAGCAGATTTGCTTGAGGATGGTTGAATTTTCGCAGCTGAAGCAACATTACACTGTTCAATGTCAATCATAATTCCACTTGATCCTTTACCTGGACTTATTCTTCCAGTTGCAGTGTTTGATACTTGTGGTGCTTTTCCAATATCTGAAGATGTTACATTTGAACTTGACATCATAATGGATACTGGGATTTCAGACTTGGATTCATCTGGAACATTGAAGGTGGCTTCACTGTCAGTTTTCTGTTCCTCAGTGGACTCTTTACTACTGGATATCTGGTCAGTACTCTCTATCACCTCCATTGGCTCTTCCGTCACTTCCACAGATTGTTCTGTTACTGCCGATTGTTTGATGTCTGAGCAAGTAGACTGTGGAAGCTCATGAACAGAGCTATTAGCAGCTTCTATTGATGACTGACTGGGTTGCATCTCATAATTGGAAGACTCCAACAGCACACCAACATTTTCACTATCCACTGTATCACTGGTATCCATGGGAATGTCTCCAATTTTTGGGTCAGCTTCTGTACTGATTTCACTTAAATTGTTGCTCACAGGCGTTTGTTGTACTCCTGAAGAAGAACTTGTGACTACTTCAGCAGATGTCTTCTCAGGAACTGCTGTTGATACATTAACAATACCTGCTTCACTTGTCTCATGAATGTCTGAAGAGCTGTACTCAGTTTCACTCAGTTCCTTTTCTCCAACTGTAGAACTGATACCCTTCATCTGTTCTCCAGTCAAAAGAACACTTGCACTTTCTTGGGATGTTGTAGCCATGAACAATGGCTTGTCATGGTCCTTTCCAATTGGGGTGCTGCCACAAGTAATCTCATCACTCTCCTCTGATGAATGTTCCTCTCCTACCTTATCTACAGAATTTGATGAATCCATCCCCATCACAGAATCAATAACGTGCTTGTTATCTTGTGTTGAATCCTTTGAAATGTCATCCCCAGTTGACTCCTCACATATACATTTATCATGAACTGTCATATCATTTGAAAAGGCTTCAGGCAAAGATGATGATATAACTATATCTAGTGATGCTTCTTTCTCGTCATCTTCCATTTCATAATCTCCTTCCACCTCAGCTGAACTACACCCTTCGTGTATGTTCATATCAGCATCAATAGGAATGGAAACAAACTCCTGATCGAGTTGTGCTTTCACACTCTGAGTATCTTCCTTCAATGGCGATTGTTCACCCTCTTCTTTAGGCATTGTACTTTCCACTTCACATATTTCAGATTTTTCATCCTTACTCAACAGTGAAAGAGAGACTCCCCTATCTTCCAACGGCACACATGATTCATTTTGGGATACATCAGTGGAGTCTTCAATGTGAGTTGACACAGTCTCAGGAGTTGCATCTTCAGTGATTAGGGGACATGTGGAATCTCCCTCTGACTCATCCACACAATCATCTTCCACAGCTATAACATGGGACTCTGATGCATCCGATGTGACTCCTTTTGTTTCTTCCATACCCAATTGTTCACCATCAGACCCTGGCAACTTTTCTTCTATTACCGCATCACCTCCAGCAGTATCAGCGACTATGTTCCCAGAATCCATACTTCCTGGCTCACTTTGAAGGCATGAACCATTCGTGCTTCCTTCAGTGTCTCTGATGCTTTTGCCCTCATCCTCATCCAGAGGACCAGGTTGTATGGTTGTCTCACAGTGAACTTGGATGTTTCCTTCCAAGTGTGTCTCATCTGCATTGGTCTCACCTACACTTGGACCTGGTTCATTCAAGATGCTCTGCACCACTACAGTGTTCTTATCCATTGTCCCCAGGTGAAGACTTCTGAGGTTAGGTAATGCTCAATGACACCCCTGCTGCATACTCCACTCAAATTTCTTGAAGCTGTTAAAAATCTGGTGTAGACAGGCTTGGACTGGAATCTGCAAAATACAAAGTATGAAACATGCATAAGATATATTACACATCTATAACACAGAAAGCTGGGCAGATCATGTTGTGTTTGCGCTATGTTCCCAGCCATCAATGCAACCCTGTTCCGGACTGCCAATGACTAATTTGGATGGATGTACGATAAAACTGGTCAAACAAGATTTGCAAACTGACACACGGAACAGGTGTGATTCATACAAAGAAAAAATGGCCAGAATACCATGGCCCATACTTACTGTAGGTTTTAAGGAAAACTGGGCTGCAGTGCCAACAAGGAACAGGGTATGCATTGCATACACTCACTAAATGAAGGTTAGATTCCATAATAACAATTTAACTTTTCATCTTCGTCCATTTATTCATATTTACTACACTTGACTGGAAGTTGATCTGGGTGAAGAAAACAAATGCCAATGGGAAGAAATTTAGTGAACCAGATCCTACTTTATAGGAGGGGTGTTCTTATCCCTGGAAAACTGCACAAGCCAAAATTTTCCCTGGGCTTTTATTTTCGCAAATTTCACAAGACGGAATTCACTAGAATTTTCACTCATAAATCCCATTAGTTACATGTACATTAATCTTTCAAAACGTGAAAATAACAACTTGCTTATGTGAAAAAGGCTGAAATTCAGTGAATTAGCTTAAATTTATGTATGCTGAAATATGCTTTTACAGTATGTTCACGATTGCAATTTTTGCATTGTAATGAATATCTAAAGTTTAGATGAAATTTGTCTAAACGGAGACCATGCCCATAACAATTTGGCCTTCTCATTAACATAAAGTAATGACTTGGTATGCCCCAGTAAAATCTTATGTTGGTTAAAAGCAAAAAAATCCGACAAACGGATCAAAAAAGTTTGAATCATATCAGACAATGAATTAGAAAATTATGAATATTTCAATATCATAAATCTACAGTTGTTTGTCATGCCAATTTGGCAACGATGGGTCACGTGATATGACATAAATCATGCACTTCTCTGCGAGCAGTTTATCTTACTGTTTTAACCCCCTCCCCTTTTTTTTCAATGTACAACCTAAACAGAAAATTCTCTTTGTCCATATATAGATAGGTACAGATACGTTTATTGGTTCAAACTTTTGAAGGTTTAAAAGAAGTAAGTATTTACGGAACAAAATGGATTTTACAAAAAATAAATTTTAATAAGTTTACTGACAGGAAGTGCATGACATACGTTATGACACATGACCAAAATCGACATGTTATTATGCATGTCTTACAGTAATTTATTAAAACCACCATTCAATCATTATCATTGAATTATTCATAACTTTCTTGATTCTTTTCGGATTTACTTCACACATTTTTATATGTTTGTATCATTTTTCTGCTTTTGATCATCAAGATTTTTCTTAAGGAGACCCAGTTTTTAATGGAATAGTATAATTTACTGTTTACATGTAGAAATCGGGGGGTGAATAGGCGGGATAACTAGTAGAAGAAAATTATATGAATACTTTATACACAAAGGTCCTTCTTGACAACCCAAAAGCTTGCCCAAGGCTTAGCAACCAGTAATGCATGCAAACTGGATTCCAAGTATTGAAGTTCAAATGTTAGAAACATGTTTATGGAATACCATATAACAACTTTTGTTGGCAAGAAACATGCATACATTTGAATTTCTGAATAGTAAACCGGCTCATTGCAATGGACGTGAAAGGTTCTTCTCAACTGACTAGCAATAGGTCTGTCTTTGACTGATTTTCTAATTTAATCTTTTTTTAGTACATCTGGGCCATAAACTATAGACATGCAGGGTACAGGTATGATCATCTCATGAATTTACCATCAATGCATGTCTGGTCACTTCTGCCCATGTCATGGCTTGAATCTTGGGTGATACGAAACTACTATACAAACGAGGAACAAATGAACTTTTCAGCTCTGCGTGCACAAAAATTACTGTAAGCATACTAATTCAGCTCGGTCAAGGCTATGTTGGCGTGGTTTTTGCACAAACCACACCAACATAGCCTTGTCAGAGCTGGGAAGCTGGGATAGGTTCGGTACAAAAGTGACAAAGAAACTCTAATAAATTGACCTTTTGCCCCGAGCCGGATGTTTAGAACGAGGGTCATCATCGTTCATTGTCGTTAAAATTTGACGGTCAACAACTACATCAGTATGATGGGAGGTCCCACGTCTGCGCGCCTAAACTTTCAGCTTGAAGAAAGCTTGAAGTCAATGAATATCCAATACAATTTTAATTGTATATTTTCACAAATATCCTGAAGATTATATGTGAGAAATATCTCAGCAAAATCTGACCAGGAACAATGTCATTTTAGATGAAATATACACCCCTCTCATTTTTGCCGTTCAAAATATTTGGGTCCCTNTTTCTATGCAAAGAGATTAATTCCCAGCTAGCCTTAGTCGTTAGTTTGTAGTCTTTGATGAAGGAGTGCATTTGAAGTTTGTCATTAAAAGTACAAATCCACACTCCAAATCCTTTACACTATTTGAAAAAGTTAAGGACAATTCTAAAGGCCACTGCACAAAATACAACTCTTAGTTGTACAACCGATTTTTAGTCAACGTTTAGTCAACATCTAGTCATACGACTGATTTTGCAAACACTGAAATATTCTATATTACGTCATCTCACAGCCATATACTTGATACTTCAGAAGTTTTAAGTACATGTACATGCATCAAGTATTTCCCAGAGAGATGACTTATTATAGCATGTTTCATTATTTGCAAAATTGGTCTTAAGTTTGTACGAATAAAGTGTGCGGTGGTCTTTAATGTACAGTGGAAACTCAGTATAACAAAATGCTTGGGACCATCAAAAGTGCCTTGTTATAGCAGAGTTTAAAAAATGTTAAGTTATAAAGAGCTAGGACCAGATTTTTTACCTCTTTGTAGCAGATACAGTCAAACCTTGTTATAAAGAGCACCGATATAACAAGCTCTCGGTAAAACAAGGTAATTTTCCTGGTCCCATCTCTTTGTATTTTATTGTATTTTGGCCCTGATATGACAGGGTTTCGATATAAAGAGGTAATTTATCTGGTCGCGTCGACCTCGTTATAACGAGGTTAGACTGTATTGCGTTTCCACTGTACATACAAATTTTTTATCAAGATTTTATAAACAAGCATCTGGAGATAACCAATTGTAACAGTTTTGAATGTCATTGAACAAACTAATCAATTTCACACCTCGGGGATTTCATTTGTTACATTAATGGGGTGTTGTTCAAAAGTTGCAATTGGTCGCAAGTTGCAGTTGATCCGAACGTGCCAATCAAAATCATTGTTTCATGCGCATCTTGTTAAATGCGCATACCGTGCGC
>BQKZ01000475.1:99058-110804 GCA_036244855.1 Temnopleurus reevesii | reverse complement strand
CCTGTGGCAGCCCGCCACTTTTTAATGCTCTGAAAAAAACAGATTGAATGCAATATAATTGTTTTTTATCACTACTTTTATTAATGTACACCGTATGGTTTATGTTCCTAATACTTTGTCGTGCTCTGTCGAAGTGCAAATATATCAATTGAATTGTAATCAATTGGACTATCTGTATGTTGAGCAAGTGATAACTCACACATCGGTTCAATATTTCACTCATCCATTCGTACATAATACAGGACACATACGCTTCAGCCCCCGGGAATGCTCGTGTGTTTTCAGTTGAGATTCAAAGAAACCTCCTCTCATCTAAACAAAAAACAACTGCTGACGAGGATCAATGCGACGGAAGTGAGGCTAACTCAAAGATAAAAGACTTTCCCTTTAAAGTGGTGACGCATTTGACTTCAACAGAAACGACAACGGTAATGTACCTTATCACCAGGAAAATATGTAATTGGGTAGAGACAGCCAACTACTAAAAACGTGATTTTTTCGGTGTGTAAAATATTTTTTTAAATCAGTATACACGCGTATCATTGTGTGTATGCAGAATAGTGTTGTGGGGAGGGGGGGGGGAGTGGCGTTGAGATCTAAGCCCCCTTGTCAGAAGATGCTACATTTGCTTTTAGAGGGGCACACATTCCATTAGTTTCTTGATACAGACAACAAAAAGTCATAGCATCTTTAGATAGCATAACTATCTTTTTGAAGAGTCGTATAAGAGTTGTCTCTAAAACTTCTCAAACAAAGAGTTTTGGGACGTTTTCTTTCATATGACCGATTGTGAAAATAAGGTTGACTCACGAATGAAATAGAACATTAAAGGTGTTTGGGTTGCTCCTCATAGTGAATTTTTTTTGTACGCTTTCATTTCATTACCTGCAATACATTGAAAAATGGGTTAGGCTAGGCTGTACGATTGATCAAAAGGTTACACGCGCAACATTTTGACAGTGAAAACTCAAAGTTGCAAACTCAATTAAAATAAGTAAAAATAAAGCCACAATATTACGGTACTTAGTGGAAAATAATAATGGAATATTCTAAGTAATTGTAACGGAGAAAAAGTACGAGTAATTCTAACTCAATTTATTTCTTCTTTTTTTAAGTGTATGGATGATAATAATAAAAGGCCAATTTTCTCAATCAGGCATGTGACTTCATTATGGTAGTCTCGTATTTCAAAGAAATTTATTCGTAAATTAATTGATTTGCAAATAATATATCAAACATTGTTTTTTTTATGGGAAGTGAAAAAGTGGGAAGTGGAAATGACGAAATGAAATGAATTGAATAATAGTCAAAGTACAAAGGTTGGCTTGTATACGTGAAAGGAAGTAGGTGAACAAGCATAGAGATTCGCCAATGATCTAATGATGAACTGACTTTTGTAAATAAACGAAAACAAATGGAAAATAATTTTCCTTCTTTTATAGGATGAAAATAGCGGTGAGCGAGAATGTCACTATGCGTCCACAGCTGAAGAGGCATTGCAAATCTACGAAGAGCTTTACAAACAACATGCATCATCATCAGGAGGAGATGATGATGTGGATGGGGCCACACCCATGCAACCAGTATCATCCCTCGCTAACTCCAGATGGATTGGTTCGGAAGCATTGAGAAAGGTTATCTGTCTTGTCATCTTTATGTTTAATATGATAGTGGCACAAGACATTACAATGTTCATGTATTTGTTTATATATATGTTTTATTTCAGTAGGAGAACTCCATCAGTAATTGAAACATTATTGTAATATTAATAGTAAAGCAAGCACTATCAAATCAATCATTTGCATAATTTAGGGTAATAACAAAATCATTTAGAAGACAGAACAATTTTGAAAGCTTATTCTGAATTTTACATCGATTTTTAACAACTTTTTATAGAAAATAAATGGGGATTGTCTAATACGGTAGTGATTTTGCAAAAGTCGCCCACCCAACGGATCCCCATCTTCAGCGGTATATCGTGATATCATTATAAGACTTCATTAAAATTCATTTACTTTTCAATGGAACATCCGATTTTGCTCATTTCTAAAATAGCTTGTTCATTTGATTCTTATCCAACCACAGAGAGCATAAAAATCTAGGGGCTGGTTCCCTTTTAATTAGAGGTGATTTTCTTACTCTATTTTTTTTCTTTTTTGTTTGTTTGCATTTTTACCCAAACCTTTACTGGGTAGAAAATTTGCAAAGTTCCCCATTAACAACTCTGGAATAATGATAATTTCAATGTCGTTCCTACCAAATGCCAATGAGGGGGAATTCAATTCCACTCTCAGCAATCAATGTGAAGTGAAATATTGATTCGTGCCTTTGATTCGAGTATCGTTCATGTCTTTGGACGGCCACGATAAAGGACTTAAATGAAAAATATCTAACTGCTATGCATCCGTACCGTAGCGCAATCTCTCCTTTCCTTCTCCTATCCATCCGTTTACTCATCGCTACATCTTTTGATCTATTTACCTCTCTCTTTCTCCCGCTCTATCTTTCCATCTTTCTCTATCTCTGACTTCCCCTTCCATTTCCTGTACCTTTACAGTCTTCTTTAATATTTATTATGTTTTGAATATGCATTCGTCATTTCCTTTAGACCCTCTTGTACCGGGAGACATACTCGCCGACGCAGGATCTCTCCCCAGAGGTAGCTACACTGGTAGAGAATGTATGGAAGGAAGCCATGGGGAGGCTCAAAGAGGTTCTCGCTGTACCCATAGCATCAATCCTTCCTGGGCAGGTATGAATCAAGTTGGACTACGTTACTTCCAGTCAGAAAGATACTTTTTTTTTTAAAGAAGATGCACGTGCAAGAATATTTAAATAGACTCCAAAACGAGTGCATGTGGGTCTACAAGCTGCAACTTGCAATCATTCGCAACTCTTTTGCAACATCGCAAGAAATATATCTTTGTGTTTTTCTGTACTAGCAATATTTTTGGCCCTGTGTGGTCAAAATTATATGATCATAACAGAGTAAATTTCATCAAACAGTATTTTAATGACAACTTTATTCTTGTCATCAAAAGACATGTGAATAGAAATACATTTTAGCAAATATGTTAGCTTTACACTGTAAAAACGCTGATGTTAAATTTAACATCAACCGGAATCTATATGGAACCACATCAGAAAAGTGTAAGAATAATACCAGTTTAGAGTCAAATTAATATATTTCAACACCACCTGGTGTTGATTAAGGCACCGGACAACACCAGTCGGTGTTTAAATACATTGATTTTATTCTAAACTGGTGTTATTTTCACACTTTTCTGGTGTGGTCCTTTATAGATTCCGGTTAGTGTTAAATTTAACACCAGCGTTTTTGCAATGTATGTTATATACTCATTCATGATAATATCAGATTCTTTCGTTAATAGTGGATATCATGAGATTATCAATGATTAATTAACTGATTTTTCGATACATTTTTTTTATACAGCGATTAGTCCAAATTTGTGATCGTTGGAAGATGAACATATTGAAATGTCCAAAATAGTAAAAAGAAAACAAAAATAGCCTATTATTATAGGCAACTAAGTACTTCTCTCATCTGCTCATTGGCTTGTCCAGTTTATTATGAAAATTCTATATGAACTATTGGAATTCGTTTATCCTGTAATATAGGTTGCAAAAGCTGAAGCTATTCTCTACCAGATATGGAACATTCTTAGCGATCGAAAGAAACTGTGTGACATCGAACGTGATGAGGACTACGAAAAAGCTGCTGCTGACATCTAAATCCATGAGAATGAATTTTACGACATCATACCTCACAAGGATTATATGCGTCGTACACTCAATACGAGGGGCAGAGTGGCAACCAAGCTAGACCTTTGTCAAGTAAGATATTTTCATTTCTTTTACTTATTTCAATGTCATGTTTTCTAGTCAATCAGTTTCGCTTTCACATTCAATTCGATAATCCACTTGAAAATTTTACAATGTGTTTATATCTTGTTTTCATTCTACTCGACACAATTAAAAAATATGTGCTGCTCTTGTGTTGTGTTTAAATGATACTTCCTATATCTGAAATATGTTGTTAAATCAAACGTTTATCATTTGGGGTTGAATGAGCAGATTGTATTGGATAAATAAAATTCAATGGCAATGCGTGTTTTATTCCAATCCCTATCAGATGTTAAACAGTCTTCCCGTATTTAGCCTCATTATTAAACGAGTGTTAACCTTTCCCCCAAACAATCTAATTGTTTTATTTTTTGTTCTGTTGAATTGTAAATTGCTACGGTACTATTTTCTTCTATTTGCTTTTGGTGCAATAGAAAAAAAATCTATATAATTTTTGGACCTCCTGGAAGAACAGAGCGCTCTGAATGGAGTGCTCCTTCCGTTATTTTAGAATTTGAAATACTTGTCTCTATGTATTGAATTTTAGTTGTATATATTCATGGATATTGTTTTTCATGTATTCTGATTATTTTTGATGACGGTAAATAAAACCAAACCAAACCGAATCATATTTATTTTGCTCAGTTCTTTAGAGGCAGACAGTTTTTGTCCATCTCATGTAACCCCAACATTTCGCACTTCCTGCTCATTATCTTATCATCTCCTGTATGTACATCGTCACAAATACTTTACTTTTTTTTAATATCCTATCCTTGTTCTTTACCCGATCGATCCCTCATTTGATGTCGTAGATGATTCGTGATGCGGTGTACATCAGGGAAGAAACCGGATGGCAGAAACGACCGACTACTGAAGCAAAGTATAGAGCTCTGAGATGCTATATTCAACATCTACCATCTAACCACCCGGAGTACGAAAAGATCAAGAGTCTCGTCCTCTCCACACTATCTAAGTATGCATGTTTGTTTGTTTGTTTGTCTGTTTAACTTATTCGTCAGAGCAAAATTATATGCGGTGTTAGTGAGGCCGTTGAAGATCTGTGGATGTTTTTTTTAGACTAACATGCGGTCTACAGAAAGAGATTGATGAAATGATTAGAATGAGACTATGAAAACATCGAACATAAGTAATATCTACGGGATGGATTAACATATCGAGAAAATTATAAAGCTGCATGCGAAGAATTATAGGAACAAAAAGGAGAGTCAAATATCCGGACACTGTTTTCGCTCTCTGTTTTGTATTTCATATTATTAAATACAACGTAATAATTGAATCGTTAGAAATGTTAGCACGAAACTCTCGAAAGTTTGGATTCACGAAACAGCGTGAATGAGTGAAACAACCAACAGATCTAAAGCCCCGGTCACATAGGGCCCCGGAAGCAACTCGATTTAACACGACTCTTTGTTCTGAGGCAGTAAACTGTGAATTAACAAAGAGTCGTGTTGAATCGTGTTGCTTCCGGGCCTCTATGTGACCGGGGCCTTACTCTCCACTAATCTGAACCTTGGCTCAGCTGTTTAATGCGGAATTTGGAATTTTGTGATTCCATAATCGCCTTTTATGCTTGTTCAATTCAAATTTATTTATCACAATTTATTTTTTAAAAATCGAAATGGTCATTTTCATTCTAAGGGAGATTGATGTGAACACGATTCGGATCTTCTCGGTAAGCCGGCCACCAGACGAAGAGGGTTATCTCCATGATGTCGGCAATGATACTTTGCTTTTCCATGCAACCAAGCCAAACAATGTTCTTGGAATCCTATCTAGGTATGAATCACGATCAAGTACGACCTATATATTCGTCAAATGTTACAAATCAATGCCTCCAGTTAAAATGTCTACCTTAACACCCACATACACCTACACACACACACACACACACACACACACACACACACACACACACACACACACACACACACACACTCAGACAGTAAGCCAACGACCAGGAAGAGGAGAATATTACCATAAAATCAGCAATGATACTTTACGCGCGCGCACACACACACATTCACTCACTCATTTTGAGTAAGGAGAAATTGCTTTCTGTATGAAATTTACGGTGATTCGGAGCTTTTTAAAGCAACCAAGCTCTGCAAAGTATTTCGAAACGCTTAGGCATCATAATGTTGTCAAACGTCTGATATCTACCAAGCCCTGCATGTCTTAACCAATCACTCTCTCGCACACCCATGCACCCCCACAACTTTACACACACATGTGCCCACACAAACACACGCACACCCGCACACTCATTCACAATAAGCCGTCATCAGACGAAGAGGGTTATCTCCATGAAAAGGGAAACAAAACTTTACAAAAGCGAAAAACGTACTCAGAATCCACTAAATATACAAATCCCGTATCATTTTCTTCAGGTCAGAAATGATTTTAGAATATTGCATAAATAACAACAGTGGAAGTGTTTTACAATGTGTATGATTAAGCATTTAAATCTGTATCCCAACCACAAATTATTCGTTCTATATGTTTCCTATATATAAGTTGAATGCCATTGATGGATTTTTTTGGTTTAAAATAATAAAAAAAATACAACTTTTTATATTGCAGCTTAGTTGATCTTATAAGCAACATTTATAATGATGAGTGAGTAATTCCTGTACATTTTATATTTTTAATATTATGGAGACCGTAATGTTGTGCATTTTACTCTTCTAAGGGGTCTTCTTATGCCTAAGATTGTAGTTGAAATGTTTGACGGACAGCGTCGTGATGAGGGTCTACTCGGTCCTGGTCTTTACTTTGGTGATCGAACAAGGTACGTATTCACTTTTCTTTATTTTATTCATTTTTCTTTGTTTGAAGAATTCTTTTGTTACTTGAATTACATTAAATGCTAATTCATGGCATTTTATGGATCATCAAAAGTGTTTCTATTAGAGATATATTTGTAAGAAAGCAATTTTCATAATATCCATAGGCTCTGCACTTATCGCGAGTAATTTTGAAAAAAAAAATAGATCGTATCTCAAAAATCGCTCGTAAGCGGAAATGTCGGAGGATATAAATTACATTATAATTATTCCTCAGTTTTGATATTTTTATATTCTCACCATAATTATTCATATTGTATATCTGGACCTCTTGGAAGAACAGAAGTATTTATTTTAATTCTTCTGAAAGGGCAATCCAGCCAATCTTATTATTTGCAAGTTATGTTTTTGTTCACATGTACAGTCGCCAAATGTATTCTTATTTCGTATCATGTTGTATATTATATGTCTTTTTAACGATTGGGAATAAAGTACCAAACCATACCATAAATTGATATGAAAAAAGCATTGACCAATATATATATATCTTTACTATATAAAAGTGAAGTAATTCCTCGGGAAACTTCATTTCATTAACCAATGATGATTTCATGCAATAATTATCTTCAGTTTCTAATAATTCATTTTATTTCGGTACAACCTCAGACTTTTTAGATCATGATGCCCAGCTAAACGCTTGACAATTCCGTGACGTACGTGTCATGCCTCTTTCTTTGAACCCAAAATGTCAACAAAAATATGTTCTTTGCTAATCTCCTGTTTGATAATTTCTATCATTGTTACATTATCCAAGCCTGATACATTTCAATTGTTAAGAGTCTATTTACACACCTAAAACGCTTGGCAAAAGATTATCCAACACTAGGCAGCATACTTTCGATACAACTTTTGGTTAAAATATGTCAATAAATTGGACGTATTTTAACTTTTAAAAAATGTGTTAAAATCTGTCAAACATACGGCAGAAGTGCACCTTTTGTAACATACATGTAGTCCAGGGTCTAGTCTACCCAAACTTTAATTCAAGTTTCGTAATTTTGCTTCATATTCACACAGTTCTTTATTTCTAACGATTCCCCCAACTTTATCATGTTTATCATAGTACATGTATCCAGTACACACGATGTGGATTTTATTCCAAGACGAGGATGATGTTTGTCTTCAAAGTCGCTCTTGGGGCAGTTCAAGACTTTTACGACTTCGATACGAAAATGCAACAGGCACCCAATGGATTCCAAAGCACACACGGTGTTCGGGCCACAGAGATCAAACCTTCAGAGTTCAAGGTTTGTAGAAGTGAAAACATATCTTTGGATATGTCTTGTAAATATGAAAAGAGCGGGAAATTATGAAGTGTAGTCATTTTAAAACAGAGTTTCCTGTCATGATAAAAGAAAATTAAATAAGTAAACGTGTAGCGAAAATGAAAAAAATGCATATTTTTCATTGTCCGTACCATATGTTGTCTTGTTTAAGACTATAGGCCTTATGATCGCGAGGATGAATATGTTATCATGGTTTATCATCTACCATTTACATTGAGGCGTTAAAATAACATGAAACAATTTATTAGATGGGCCTGATGGCTCAAGATTTTGGATGTAAAAATGTAGCGAAAAATAAAAAGAAAATTGGCATATTTTCCTCGCCTGCTCGTACCATATCTTATAATGTTCCATCACCCATTTGCCATCACCCATTGAAATGACAAGTGAAGATACTTCATAATGCTGTGATTTTATAAATATTTGATATCATAAGTCATTTTTTTCTTGTTTGCTCCTCTCGTTCGTAAATCAATTTATCACCCCATTATTATTCGATCTCCAATTTATAATTTCGCTTAATAGGAAGACGAATTTGTGGTATATTCGACAAAACAGCAGTGCGTTCGTTATCTTGTCGAGTTCAGCATCGAGGGTGACGAAGACCTTGGATGTGACGACTACCCTGAAAGTGATGGGGATGAAAACGATGGGGTGGATGAAGCTCATAAAACAATTGGTTTGTATGCCGTTCTTGATGTATATTAAGATCGATGTATGTGAGTGTATGTATGAATTTTTTTTAGCGTGACTTTGTGTGCGATTTTGATTGTTTGTTTGATAAACAGTTTATCTATGCTGGGACTTATTCTTTTACTTACGGTAATTCATTTCGCCAACGTTCAAAATTTTTTACGACGTTTATGATGGGAAAATCTTACACCTTGTCTATCAGGTTTGCAGCATAAAGGGAACCACACTCAATAATGTCATAACTCATTCAAAGTGTAAAAATACCAAAATTCAACCATATTTTAAACCGAAAACCTTTGACGAAACAAGTCGGGATGTGTGTTACTGTGGAGTACATTACCAGTTGACAATATCATTTTCCATTTTTTTTGTTTAGTAACAGATATATTTAGATGCTAGTACCACCTTAAGAAACAACAACGGATAGAAGAAGGAGGGAAACGATTTTTCACTGACAGGTGTGCATAGTAATTCAAAAATTGATCATCATCATCATCATCATCATTAACATCATCATTATCAAAATCATGGTGCTGATAGTGATGTTATACGATGATTATGTTTAGTCACTCTTGGATTGATATGCTATTNCATTCATTTTTCTTTGTTTGAAGAATTCTTTTGTTACTTGAATTACATTTAATGCTAATTCATGGCATTTTATGGATCATCAAAAGTGTTTCTATTAGAGATATATTTGTAAGAAAGCAATTTTCATAATATCCATAGGCTCTGCACTTATCGCGAGTAATTTTGAAAAAAAAAATAGATCGTATCTCAAAAATCGCTCGTAAGCGGAAATGTCGGAGGATATAAATTACATTATAATTATTCCTCAGTTTTGATATTTTTATATTCTCACCATAATTATTCATATTGTATATCTGGACCTCTTGGAAGAACAGAAGTATTTATTTTAATTCTTCTGAAAGGGCAATCCAGCCAATCTTATTATTTGCAAGTTATGTTTTTGTTCACATGTACAGTCGCCAAATGTATTCTTATTTCGTATCATGTTGTATATTATATGTCTTTTTAACGATTGGGAATAAAGTACCAAACCATACCATAAATTGATATGAAAAAAGCATTGACCAATATATATATATCTTTACTATATAAAAGTGAAGTAATTCCTCGGGAAACTTCATTTCATTAACCAATGATGATTTCATGCAATAATTATCTTCAGTTTCTAATAATTCATTTTATTTCGGTACAACCTCAGACTTTTTAGATCATGATGCCCAGCTAAACGCTTGACAATTCCGTGACGTACGTGTCATGCCTCTTTCTTTGAACCCAAAATGTCAACAAAAATATGTTCTTTGCTAATCTCCTGTTTGATAATTTCTATCATTGTTACATTATCCAAGCCTGATACATTTCAATTGTTAAGAGTCTATTTACACACCTAAAACGCTTGGCAAAAGATTATCCAACACTAGGCAGCATACTTTCGATACAACTTTTGGTTAAAATATGTCAATAAATTGGACGTATTTTAACTTTTAAAAAATGTGTTAAAATCTGTCAAACATACGGCAGAAGTGCACCTTTTGTAACATACATGTAGTCCAGGGTCTAGTCTACCCAAACTTTAATTCAAGTTTCGTAATTTTGCTTCATATTCACACAGTTCTTTATTTCTAACGATTCCCCCAACTTTATCATGTTTATCATAGTACATGTATCCAGTACACACGATGTGGATTTTATTCCAAGACAAGGATGATGTTTGTCTTCAAAGTCGCTCTTGGGGCAGTTCAAGACTTCTACGATTTCGATACGAAAATGCAACAGGCACCCAATGGATTCCAAAGCACACACGGTGTTCGGGCCACAGAGATCAAACCTTCAGAGTTCAAGGTTTGTAGAAGTGAAAACATATCTTTGGATATGTCTTGTAAATTTGAAAAGAGCGGGAAATTATGAAGTGTAGTCATTTTAAAACAGAGTTTCCTGTCATGATAAAAGAAATTTTAATAAGTAAACGTGTCGCGAAAATAAAAAAAAAATGCATATTTTTCCTTGTTCGTACCATATCTTGTCTTGTTTTAAGGCTATAGGCCTTATGATCATGAAAATGAATATGTTATCATGGTTCATCATCTTCCATTTACATTGAGGCGTTAAAATGACATCAGACAGTTTATTAGATGGGCCTAATGGCCCAAGATTTTGGATGTAAAAATGTAGCGAAAATAAAAAGAAAATTTGCATATTTTCCTCGCTTGCTCGTACCATATATCTTATAATGTTCTATCACCCATTTGCCGTCAGGCAATGACATGACAAGTGAAGATACTCCATAATGCTGTGATTTTATAAATATTTGATATCATAAGTCATTTTTTTCTTGTTTGCTCCTCTCGTTCGTAAATCAATTTATCACCCCATTATTATTCGATCTCCAATTTATAATTTCGCTTAATAGGAAGACGAATTTGTGGTATATTCGACAAAACAGCAGTGCGTTCGTTATCTTGTCGAGTTCAGCATCGAGGGTGACGAAGACCTTGGATGTGACGACTACCCTGAAAGTGATGGTGATGAAAACGATGGGGTGGATGAAGCTCATAAAACAATTGGTTTGTATGCCGTTCTTGATATTAAGATCGATGTATGTGAGTGTCTGTATGAATTTGTTTTAGGGTGACTTTGTGCGCGATTTTGTTTGTTTGTTTGATAGACAGTTTATCTATGCTGGGACTTATTCTTATATTTACGGTAATACTTACTTGTTCTTGGTGGACTGCAGCTTACAAGCTTTGCTTTTTAGCAGTTCATCTCATTTCTTTTCCAACCGTTCAATCATTCACTTTGTATTCTTTATTATATCACTGTATGCTATGACATGTTACATAATGATTGTAAATCCTTTGATGATATTATCATTGATGTTATTGTTATTGTTATTGGAATTGAAATGGAATAAAGATTCATTCATTCATTCAATTCATTTCGCCGACGTTCAAATTTTTTTACGACGTTTATGATGTGAAAATCTTGCACCTTGTCTATCAGGTTTGCAGCAAT
>BQKZ01000475.1:71769-98186 GCA_036244855.1 Temnopleurus reevesii | reverse complement strand
CCCCCCCCCCCTCCTCCTTTTTCTATTTAATTGATCCCAACCTCATGAACGTGAATATCTTTATTTCGTTATTTTGCCATACTCAGATCACCGTTCTACAAGTTTACCAGAGCCAGATAACAGAATCCAATATCCGCGAGGCTCGCTACGTGTTCCCCCTTGGTGAGAAAGCTGCAGTGTGTGGGTTCGAAGCCTACATCAACGACAAGCACGTGATAGGGACAGTAAAGACCAAGGAGAAGGCTCAAGAAGAGTACCGGGAGGCTGTCCGTGAAGGACATGGTGCCTATCTCATGCAGGAAGAAGCTTCGGTTTGTATTGACTGGAATAAGCTCAATTATTCGAATACTAGCTGGTTTACTGTTTGACAAAACTTGCACCTTCAAGTAAAAATGTCAGAGTCAGTAACGAAATGTTATTTTTCTACTCAGCAACCTTAAAATGCATAATGTAATTGCAAATGCTTTAAATCAATGAATTCGCCGTTACCTACTTGTTCATAATATCATTTGTTACTGTGATCAGTTGCAAGATGAGTTAACAAAACGTCCGCATACCCAACTATAGGATTAGAAAAAGAGAATACAAGTAACCAATTTGTCTAAAATAACTAACACGATATAAACTATTTTCGCCAAATAAAATGGGTCATTGACAAAAGAGCTGTACGCCGTGCATTGAACTGTGCGGACACAACAATCACAAGCCGTTTCCGATTTGAATAGCATGACAAAGGATCATTGAATTGGCGTTCGACTTAATTTTACGGATCCCATGCATTCAAATCAACGTCATTATGTAATACTAAAGTCTAATGCTGGAAAATTCCTTATTGCAGTAGGTTGCATCTCTACGTCTTGATCGAAGATTATTCTAAATGTTTGAAATAATTTTAATGACAATACATTTAAAAGGCATCAATTTACGCTGACTATTAGATATAACTGTTTTTCAAAAGAACGTGTTTTCCGTGAGCATTGGTAACCTACCACCTCTTGCCAAAGTCGTCATCAAGATCACTTACGTCACTGAACTAGGAGAAGAGGAGGATGGCAAGCTGGCGTTCAACCTTCTGGGGAGTGTTGCACCCTGGATCCGAGAGGAGATCCATGGTACACAGCTCACTGAAGAGAAACGGGCACTGACAGGAGTTTCAAGCAATGAGACAGGAAGGTGAGGCGATATGAAATAACCACGACGATGCTTTATCCATTTACGAACGACATAACAATGATTTAAAGAAATACTGGATCATCTTAATGTGTGATAAGATTCGCGATTATCCAGCACAAGAACCAATGCCATTCATTTAAAAGTCATCCTTAAACTCTTTCGAAATTTGCCTTAAGAACTATCCAGGGTATATTTCACAAAGCCCATAGCGACTAGATCGTGTACTTACGTTATTTATAAACAATATGTAAAATGAACAGAACGTTGACTTCATATGTCGATGAAGTTTGAATAAATAAATCTAAAAATTTCCACATTTCCGAAACAGTGAAGGCGAGTATTGAGCTGTTGTCTTGAGGATAGTGTCATAGCGAAGATTGCGCTTGTATTTCAAAAGTAATAACGAACAAAATACAGTCATGATAAATTAAATTTGAATTTACTTGCACAAGTTAGGTACGTCTTTGGGCGTAGAGAAATCCTTTTGTAGGTGTTTTTTTTCAAATTTATAAAATGTCCATGCGTCGAGGAAGGAGTATGTAGAATTTTAGTAAAAATGTGTTTGACTGATTCTGAAGTGTTGTTACCACATGAAAATCTTAATTCATACTATATGTTAGACAAAAAAGTCCCATTTTCATTTAGATTTTCTTGCAATATTTCATTTCTGTTCTACAGAAAGGAGTCCTTACAGTTCACAATGGAGATGTCATCAGGTATCTCATCAATAGAATCCCCGACACATACTATCAAAGTTAAGGTAAGCCGGTCTTCTCATTTTCCTTCCTATTTCTCGTACAGGTTGGCCTCTCGTCGAATCATTTGTGTACCAGCTACACCTACATATATATATATATATAGTCTAAACTTTAAAACACATTATGCAGTCGGGAGGGTTGTGGATTTTGAGTCCCTATATGCCAGCTTATGGATAAACGTCACAGAGGCTATTACTGACTGTTTGTTTGCAAAACTTTCTTAATTGCTACTGTAAATTGATGAAAGATTGGATAAATTCTGGTTTACACTTAAACTTCGTTGACAATTTGAAGTTGAATTGCAATGAGAAATCGTAATATTCATTAATGTTTCATTTCACAGCGAGAGAGTAAGAGGGCGACCGTGTCTTTGGGCGATGGAGTCCAACTTGGAGACGGTTTCCAGCTTCTTATCAGTGTTCATGATCCAAAGACACCGAGAATATGGACCGAATTTGATCCAGCACACGATTCATACGTAAGTTTACAAATGATTTTCTCATGTATTCATCGAGAGCAGAAGGGACAGAGGACTGTGACAAAGTAAACAGCTTAATTTAAGCATTTACAAAATAGCTTCATGATCACAATGGAATGCCCCCGGTTGCGACTCTTGTTCACATATTTCCGCGGAATAAGAAGGATGAACATTTCTTTTGTATCCATCTAGCCAGTGTTAATGGTTAAATTAGGGTTGTTTACTCTGTCCCATGCAGGCCTTTGTCCGTATGCTAACAGTAATTGTAAGAATTTCAAAACTGCCAAATTCATGTTTAAATTTATTTATACATTTATTTGATGTAGAGTCATGTCAGATAATGTAACAAAATACATCCTCGACTGAATTCAATTAACAAAAGTGATCACACCATACCTTGGTCGAGCAGTTTTTATAAACTGAAAGGGCTACCCTGTTTAAATAAAACGACAAATAAATTTAAAAAAAATAAGGTTTCGGAATGCACGAATTTCGGAATGCACAATGCTAGACATTTTTCATAATTTTCAACAAAAAAATGTTGCTCGCCATTGTTGATATTTTGTCATTTTTGTGTCGGCAACCTTTCATAAAAATAGGCTAGTATGGTCGTCTTCTACCCTGATATCCACTCGCAATTGAGTGCTGACCCGGAGGTGATTATTCTATTGGACTGCTCGACTTCTATGAACGGCGAACCTAAGCAAGACGGCAAGAAGATCTGTAAAATGATCCTTCAGATGTTGCCGAAGAAAAGCCGTTTCAACGTTATCACTTTCGGTACAGGTAAGCTATATATCAATATTTTCAAATTTCCTCGGACACTTCAAAACATATTACAAATGTCTTCGTGGTTTATGATCTTCATGACAATTATCCATTTAATTATCATTTATTGTTTCTGTAATTTTCTTAGGTTATGCATATCCGTCAACATTGAAGGCCTTTCTTTGTGGCACTCATGCAATCAATCAATTTGCTAGTAATATGTTGTTTCCCGGGTTGTTCCTTGCTCTCGGTATGGTAAAAGCCAATGATATTTTACCATATCAATATCATATATTTGCAGTAATATCAACAAGCCACATCAATCAACGTACATTTCCCGCTCAGAAAAAAATAATAAAAGTAAATATGAACACTCTCTTATTCTCTTTAGACTTCACCGAACTCTTCCCCACCGTTGAACCATTTGGTGTACGTCCACTGGCCAAAGCCGTTACGTTCGTCGAAAATGCCACATCAGTTGGTGGCAGCTCGGAGGCGTGGCGCCCTCTCCGTTCACTCTCACTTCTACCCTTGAAGAACACCACAAGAAACGTCTTCCTTGTATCCGATGGTCACATCACCAATGAGAAACTGACTTTGGACATCGCTTCTCAGTA
This sequence comes from Temnopleurus reevesii, assembly GCA_036244855.1. Taxonomy (NCBI): domain Eukaryota; kingdom Metazoa; phylum Echinodermata; class Echinoidea; order Temnopleuroida; family Temnopleuridae; genus Temnopleurus; species Temnopleurus reevesii. The sequence continues at coordinate 94,392 of BQKZ01000475.1, read as the reverse complement.
CAAGAGCGTTAACAGGGTGTTTACTTGTGCAGTGAGGTAATTACTCAAATGGTTGTGTCTATTTTTTTTTTATAATTTTTTGTTTTTTTTTTTTTTCTCTGGATGGATCAATTGATTTCTATAATGAATACCATGTGAACATTGATTTGACGTTGGTCATTCGGCAGCATTTTTCAAAGGATTTTTTGAAGGTTTTCCCGAAAATACACTAGAATTTGATGTGAAGTTGTATATTTCCCCTCTTTGATGAGTTATTATAAATGAAATCTTCTTCAACTATTCAGTTCCACAGAGAATCGTCATACTCTCCGTGCGTTGGCCGATGTCAGTGGAGGTGCTTTTGAGGCATTTAGTCCGAAGGCGAAATCAAAATGGGAAGGAAAGGTAACCAACTCTTTTCTGTTTTTACTGTTATTTCCACAATATTGATATTTTGGTTATTTCAAAACAGTGTAAAGAGGTACATTTTTTAATTCTTCATCCTTTTATATATTATCATTTAATAGGCGAAACTATCTGTAATCATATTCTAAGTTTTCCCCTTATAGAATAATTTGTTTGTTATTCAACTTTAATCTGTCATCAAAAACTCGCAATGGGCCCTTTCAACTTGCAAAAACTACAAGTCAAAAAGATTATGATTTGTAATCGTAGCCATGCGGTATGAATTAACATTATACGTTATATTTTAAGACTTTGTTTGTTATTCAAATTTAATCTGTCGTCACTAACTCGCAATGAACCATTTCAACTTGCAAAGACTATACAAAAGTAAAAAAAAAAAAAAAAAAAAAAAAAAAGTTATGATTTGCGATAGCATGCATGTGATAAAAAGTATACGTTATGTTTTGAAGGTCACCGCACAAATCGAACGATGTCGTCAGCCATCTGTAAGCTGTGTCCACGCAGTTTGGCAAACAGACGATCATACAGTAGAAAGTGGATCAAAGCCTATGGACTTGATCCAGGTTCCATCTCAGACATCATCCGTCTTCAGCGGATCAAATGTCTTTCTTTTCTCGCTTGGGCCAAAAGTAAAGAAGGTATCAAATATCATCATATTGTTTGTAACTTATCTAGTATATGGTGGTTTTTGTTTTACTTTTGCTATATTGAATAGGGACATATCCTATTTCCGAGTTTATTTGGAGTATGATTTAACAATATATTCATGCGAATAAATTATGATACATACGGGAGGAAATTTTAGATATCTTTATTATGACACAAGGAGTAAAAATTGAGGGGAAATACTGCCAATGATGAAGTGAGATTAAATTTAAAATCTAGGGATAGGCTGAAATTAGAAAAAGGGGATAAAATATGTGAAGGAATCAATTTTTTTCTGGGAAAGTGATTCCGTTGAAGACGTGAATATTGAGATACTTTTTAGAACATTTATAGAAATTTGCTGAGTAAAAGAGGGTTGATAGAAAAGTCTATTTTTTTGAATGGCGTGATCACTTAGGTCTATCAGAGGTTATTGAAAGGAGCAGTCAGTAAAATACTATCTAACTGTGTCGTATTTTAGTATATGAATTCAGTTGAACACGTGTTCTTTGTAAAGAAACATTATGTAAGCACTAAATTACAACACAAAATCTTTGTTTGAAGGTACAACTCACTGCTGAGATAGGTGGTCAAAGTATTGTAGAGAATCTTAGCACATCAACAGAGTTCCAAGGAACTTCAAAGGTAGGTGACGCTGAATACATTTTTATTTGAATATTTATTCACGAGGTATATTTCAATTTGTGAGTAATAATATGTAAAGCCCCGGTCACATAGGGCCCCGGAAGCAACACGATTCAACACGACCCTTTGTTCAGTTCACAGTTAGCTGCCTTCGAACAAAGGGTCGTGTTGAATCGTGTTGCTTCCGGGGCTCTATGAGACCAGGGCTTTACCTATCACGTTGAAATCGTATCAAAGTTGCTCGCCTGAAGTCAGAGAAAATGAGTGCAAAAGTAAAATAACCTTCAAACATGGTAATCAGAAACAAGTATAAAGGCGATTTTTTTTCCTTGACAATGAAGCACGCATTTGCAGCTGAAAATCCGCCATTCGGTTGAACTTGAAGAAAAACTTTAGAAACCCCGTCTCATTGTGATTAAAAGTTCGATTTTCATTTCAAGTTCAATACTTGGTGTATGAAGCTTATCAAAATCTCAAATTGAACCTAATGGAACGAGCAATTTGTCAAACTGAAAAAAACCCTATAAATTCCGACTGACAATCCCCCCAAAAATGTTGCCATTGACGTTGAGTTTGAAAAATACAGTATACGGTAAATGGAAAATACATGTATTCTTAAGATTCTTCAATTTCTCTTTTTAGACTCTTCATCGTCTTGCTGTCAGAGCTCTTGTTCGTGACTGGGAGATCGGGTCATTTCATCGAAATCAGGTCGATCATGAGACCCGGATGTATGACCTCAAGAACTACCTCACTGACCTTAGCATCCGGTTGTCTATTGTCACTCCTCTTACCAGCTTTATTGCGATCGAAAAACGTGACAAAGTAAGTTGGCAATATCTTTGTTACTTTCGAGAAAATGTATTTAAGACACGAAGTGAAATGCGATTTCGCAAGTAATCGTAGGAAATATTTTAAAAATAACACATATATACAACTCATAGATATCGTGTTGGATTTTCAGATGTAGCTTTCATAATGTGTGAATATTATTACTTAATAAAACAGAATTCGGATATGTAACATTCCCGTATCACATTCACTGATGTTAAAGTTTATGATAAACGTACGACTAGCTCCGACCGGGTGCAACAGTATTTTTTTAGCTGTCGCATGACAGATTGCTTACTGTTTGTTCACAGCAGTGAAAGTTGTCTCACAAATCTGGTAGCATAAACAAAGTTCCAGAAGCGACTACTTGCGATCGATATAGTCTTTTTTTTACCGTAAGACTGATCGAGCAATTGGCACTAGCAACAGATCACACGTCACCTGATGGTCGCAATAATGACGTGCAAATGTCGTATGAGCGCTGGCGACTTGTAGGGTCAAGTCGTGTTACTGGTTGTGATCACGCAATGATTGCAGTGTTACATGATTGGTATCATGCAGTCATGCAACGTTATTCAACCGATGTATGACTGAATAAGAATGTACCAGAATATGTATAGAGATATCAAAAACATGGATACTGATTCTATTCTTCAGATCACAGTATCGCAACTGCTTATTGCATTCGGTCATACAACCAACGATCAAACCTTTGTATTCAGTATAACGACAATTGAGAAAGGGTTTAAACAGAGGTGCTAGCTTTCAGTTTGGTTTATACAATTTGATAAAGAAAATGATAAAAATATGTTTACCGTAATTTTCGCGAGTACCTTTTTCCAAAGATCATCATTTTGAAGAAAAAAAATGTTTCTTTGAATATTGATTTCACTTTGCAGGATGTCGATCTCTCTACCTCATTCTCACCAGACGTGGATCAGCTATTGTCTTTAATCAACAGTGATCATTTGGGATTGTCTGAATGGAAAGAATTTTTACCAGACCAAGAGGTAACCTTTGACAACGAGAAATAATTATACTATCTGAAACAAGCCAAAAATATATTAGAACACGTTTTAAAAGTATTCATAAACATGCGAGGCGTATCGAAATACGGTATGATGAAAAAGACATGATTATGTTAAAATTATTTTCCATAATTTTTTTTAAAGTAAGCCTGCATTCCGTTTACCATAAGTGTTATAATTTGTCACCTCTGTAATAAGTGATTGACGTTGGTGTAATTATAATTAAAAGGTATATTTTATGCTTTGATAATATTATACTTGCAAGCTCGTCATTTTCTGCCTATTTGTTCAATAGGTCATCACATTGAAAAACAATCATGTCGAGCCAATTTCAGTAATACATAAAAATTATTATGATAGAATGAAAATGTATTTCCATAGATGAAAAGAACATTAAGAACATTTCCCAACCGGGGCCCAGATCGGATTCTGATCTTGGGGTGTACACCTTCTATTGACGTGGTTATAAAGTACGGGATTGGTCAAAGACCTCGATATTGTTGTCCGCGGTGACAGGTAAAGGCCTAGCTTATCTTTGTGCAGATAAACTGTATTTCTGTTTTGTTGGTTTTTGTTATTTTACGCAGGGGCCGTCGGAAAGCATGGTGGAGAGGGTCCTCAGATTAGCTAAAACAGCACAGTCCAACTTTTCCTACGCCTCAGCGGAGGAATATTACACCCGAGCATTCAACGTGGCAAAGGAAAACATGTCCAGCATGCATGGTCTTTTCCAAACGGTAAGTCTCTGAAATGTAAAGCCTGCGTCACACCTTTGCGTTTTTAGCCTGCGTCGGCCCAGCGTTTTGGGAAATTAAAAACGATCCCTTGACTCACAAAAACGCAGGTCATACGGTGGACTGACGCTCGTTGTACGCTCGTTGAGCGCAAGCCGAACGTCACTTCACCTTCACCTCCGTCTCTTTTCACCTTCTTTACCATGAAGTCGTCAAGATACGTGGAAAGTTTCCAGTACTGATGGAAATACGGCAGAGGATTTGTGGATGCTGTAGAAAGTCTCAAAAAAGTCTCAAATGTTTAAATATCTTGCAACGTGGTGTATACTCCTCAATTTTCACGAGACGTCTTTGAGCCCTCATTGAGACGTCTACGGTATGCAACTATAGTTCGATACCAAATTTCATGGACATAACATATGCTTATTGATAAAGAAAACTGTTACAAAGCCGTCGTAAATCGTTTCAATGACAATGGGATATCTTGTGACTCCATCATAAATAAAATCTTATTGGCGGTGCACAATATTAACACACTCGTAAATACTTTGCAACATTATTACAGTATTTATTCCTAAACTAATGTGCTCGAAGCGTTGCGAATGATGAATCGTAGATAGCTGCAATCACAATTATAGGCAATCTTATGTCGTAAAAGGGGTTGCAAAATGTTTCCAAGCTTTCGTACAATCTTTCAATAACCTTGAACCTTGCAATTTCATTGCAAATAAAATCGAATGTACTTTGCGTATTACCGCACGGATTTGCAAACTCTTTGTATATGCATTTGCAAATTAACGCAACATTTTCGATGTTGTCTTTTCAAAATTCATTTTACGATTTATAAATCTTAGGTTTTCGGAATTTCATTCGCTTAAGTGGGACTGAGGCTTGGATAGAATGTGTTTAATACCATACCGCCTTACTAAGCTAAGTAAGAACACAAAAAGGAATTGTGAAGTTTTGGTTATCGACTGGTTTGTCAATGAATTGTGACCATATCCCACTGCTGCCACCAAAATAAGTTTGAAGCTTTCATTATTCGACGCAATTCAATTCTCTTTTTCTTTTTTTGGGGTGTAACACCGATAATCTAAAAAAAAAATTAAAATTTAAAATGACCTCTTTTTCAAAATATATTTTCTCAAATTTCCATATCTAACATTTGCTGTCGTGTAAGAGAGAATTACGATCATGTGAAACAAAAAGTCAAATTGCAGAAACAATTGGATAACCCGAATTCCGTCTGTATTATTTACATACACTCTCCCATTCCCATCTTATGGCGGACAACAAATTAAGATTGATATATGAACTTGGTTGCAAAGATCGATATAATAAGTTTTAAAAAAAAAGTCATGGACATCGCTCACGTTATTCCACACACTGCATTGGACAATATATATTTAAGAATTGATCTGGCTCTACTATTCATTTTGTTTTTATTTTTAGCTCTTATATGTTCTCTTTCTTCTTTCACTCATGCTCTGTCGTCTTTTTTTAATAGTGTTGCTATGAAATGTCCAAGTTTACTTTGCGAGTGAAAGGGAATGCAGAAAGTGCATTGCAATGGATACAACCTGCGGTTACTCCTGGTAAGAACCCAAATAGTTTACACAAGCACATTCATGATAACATCTCAGTGATAATGATAATGATAGTGATAATGATAATACTGATAACAAAGATGATGTTTTTATCATGAACACTCATTTCCATCTTTATGTAATTAAACAAAAAGCTCTGTATCATCAAACGTTCCCCGGATTTAATTGCCATTCAAGTCTTTGTTCTGTTTCTATCCTAGCCAAACAATTTTCATCAGGTGCTATTGATAAAGTAACTACGATAAATGTATTACAACTGATATTTGATATCTGCAGCATACAAATGCCGTACCATCGAATATCATCATGAGTTGCAAATCAGGCAGAGTGATTTAATTGGCAATAGTTTGAAGAAAGCTAACATCTGTTCTTTTGTTTTCTTTCCAGTGGTTGCCAAAGATCGCGTGAAATGGGGAGAAGAAGAAGAAGAAGAAGAAGTAATTCATTCAAATGCTCAGAATTTTTCGGAGATGTAAGTCACATTTCCTTCATCTTCCTTAATCATCATTTTGAAATTAAACGCGTTTCTGATTAACTAAGTAAATTGTATCCCTTCTCAGTAAAGCTTAATTTTACTCCATATATTTATGTGATTTATGAGATTTATATCTATATAATAACAAAAAATGATGGCATCTTGATAATTGATGAAGGACACTTAAATAGGAACCAACCCCTTGAATTATCTGTGCGCAAAATATCACGTGTTCTTCTTTTTTGTCGAAAAAAAGGTCAACAAAATGTTAGTTTTCCGCTTATTAAGTATTACGGATTCTTTATGTATTTTGAGAAGAATAATGTCCCCTACTCTTAAATTTCACATTTTAAAAATGTTAGGTACACGGCGAATGAGGAGTTGTCCGACATGACGTCACATATTCCGTCGATGTTGCCGATCACATGGATTCCCATTAGCGGCAGTGATCGTCATCTCTGTGAATTTTTAAAAATTCATAACGATGGAACTGAATGTCCAAATTTGCTCAAATTTTCAGTTTGTTCATCTGATTTTTCTTCATTCATTGAGAACATGGCAATGCCAGGGGTTGGCTTCCCTTTAATCAAGGGATATTTTTATCAAGCTTAAAATATAAGTCAGTTGATGAATATGATTGTTAGATTTTGTTACTGGAAAGTACATTTTGCTGCTTGTGTTTATAACATTTACCCCATTTATAAAATTTTGTTTTAGACTTAGTGACGTCATTCGTAATCGCAGGCTTGGTGATATATCAGAAGCTACCATGCCTCCAGGTATGCACAATATCATAATATATAATTGTGAGTATTTTTTATCAAAATAAAGGAATAAATAGATCAAGCAAATTTATGTTGATAAAAAGCAGATGATGAACCATGTGTTTCATTGTCATCGTTTTCATTAATTTATGATTGCATTTATACCAATTTGTTCCTCTCATTTGTACTCGTTTATGTACCCGCTTGTGCATGTGCATGTGTGTGTGTATGTGTGTGTGTGTGTGTGTTTCTCCAAGAATAATACTGCTAATCATGTCATCGTTTTTTTTAATCTAATGGGTCGGGTTGACATAAGCAATTCTTTCCTACAGTTAGATTGGGTTTCAATGATTCTAACCACATTATTATCAAAATTTATTTCACTCGTGTGCAAGTTTAAATCAACTATTTTATTAATTTCGTTATTGATATTCACAATTCTTATAGGTTTGAGAATTGATCAGCAACAAGCCACTAAAGCAAGTGAATACGGGAGACGACTGAAGGCGTCAGGGCAAATCTGTGAATCAGAACTAAGTGCAGAATTAGAGACCGAGGACGCAAGACACATGGTAAAGAAGGCTGTGAAATATAGAAGCAAGAGTAAGCTTAGGTTTTTCCCGTCCTTTTCATTCTTATCATCAAAGAAAAGGCCATCTGTGCCTAGGGAAGCAGCTGCAGTTCCCCGTGCTCTTCCAAGTATGAGGAGTGCAGCACCTTCAAGTGAAGACTCTTTTGAACAGAAACTTGCCGATCTCAGGTATCAAGCACGGACTTTGTCACTTGAAGTCTCGAGACAAGCTGAAATGATAGACTCAATCAAGCTTGATGGAGCTAGTAAGCTTGATGACCTTCAGGCTAAGAGCTCCTCATTCAGCATGCGTTCTGCCAAGATTAAGAAGGCAAAGAAGTCGTGGTCGAGCTCGTTGTTTGGTTGGATGTCGCGTGGAAGCAAGGGTGCTAAAGCGGCAGGCGCAGCAGAGTATGCAGGCCGAGCAATCCCAACCATTGGTTTTTCGGTAGATGTGGAGAAGTTAATCAGAGACAGAAAACTTGAAGAACCAGTCGCGTCGCGAGCTGATGAACCACCAGTCGAACCGCCGCCGATATATGAATCATCTGCTCGGAAAACATTGGACGCATCGGAAGAAAGATATGAATCAATTTCTGGAGAGATAGGTTTAAGAAGGTTGGATAAGTACGACGAAGTTGAAGTATTACAGGAAACACTCATGGATGATTCGGAAGATGATGAATACTACGATGCCGAACAACTCATGCGGTCAATGACAGGAGAGAGTGACGAAGTTTACGGAGACATTGGTGATGACCATGTTTACGGAGACATTGGTGATGACTATGTTTCACTTGACGCTCGGCGACCGTCCACCGCATTCCCTGAAGGACTTATGACTACCTATGATAGAAGCATACCAATGAAGCCACCGTCTGCAGGTGCCGACTTACCAACAATGCCCCCTCTTCTTGCTGATGATGGCCGACCACCGCCGCCGCCACCACCACCAGTACTGCGAGATCTGTCACTGCTAGCAGGTCCCGGTGCTACCCCGCTCAGTCAGGTACCAGCACCCCCACCTCCACCTTCACCTCCACCACCGCCTTTATCATCGACGGTGGCCCCTGGACCCCCGATGGCAAGAGGTCCCCCTTCACCTCCTGGTATGTCACTGCCAGCGGGTCCCGGTGCTGCACCGCTCAGTCAGGTACCAGCACCCCCACCTCCACCACCACCACCGCCTTTATCATCGACGGTGGCCCCTGGACCCCCGATGGCAAGAGGTCCCCCTTCACCTCCTGATCTCCTAAGGAAAATTGGAATCACTGGGCCACGTTCGAAGTCTAAACCGAAAATAAAGAAGAGATTGATGCGTGATGTTGTTTCTCGCCGGGATATGTCGGCAGTGTATAGAGAGGTTGTGTTAAGATCACCGATCAGGATCAACGAATCGAGGAGGACTTTGACTGAAGTGACCCGTGTCATCTCCCTCCAGACTGAGGTGAGTCAATGTGTGTGTTGTTACCATGGTTACCTTAGTAATGCATAATCACAGGAAAAGAATCTCAAATTGATTTGAACTTTAAAGGGAAACTTCACCCAGACATTGATTTGCGCTCAGTGGATGAAGAAAAATACAATGGTCAATCTTTGAAAATTTGAGCAAAATCCGACAATCCGTTCAAAAGTTATGAATTTTCGAAGTTTTGTTTTACACCCCTCATGGGCTCCTCAAATTGGCAACGTACAGGCACAAAATAGCTGCCAACATGGAGAACTCACCATTCACTTTGTACACAGAATTTCACATTTTCTTCTTTTCCTAGAAAAGTAGACAAAGTTGTATTTTTCTCCTCAAGTATAATATGAATATTTTGATTCTGCATGCATTTCGGAATGAATTTTGTTGATTTATTGTCTACTTTTCTAGAAAAAGAAGAAATTGTGAAATTCTGTGTACAAAGTGAATGGAGAGTTCTCCATGTTGGCAGCCATTTTGTGCCTGTACATTGCCAATTTAAGGAGCCCATGACGGTATTAAATCAAAACTATAAAAATTCATAACTTTTAATTGGATTGTTGGATTTGCTCAAATTTTCACAGTTTGATCAATGTATTTTTCTCCATCCAGCGATGTAAAACGACTAAAAATAATTCAAAATAAAATGGTAAGATTTATCAACGATTTAGAACCTAGGTCACATGTTGGATTTAACGAACTTGAGGAAGCAGGTCTCCTCCACTTCACTCAAAGGGCAAAACAGCTTGCTTTGCACCATGTTCATAGAATATTTTATAATAATGTTAGCCACTATATGTCAGAAAATTTTTCTCGTGTGTCAAATGTCCATAGACATAATACGAGACACAGCCAATTGAATTTTGTTTTACCAAAACGGACAAATCAGGTCGGAAACTCGTTCTATTTCAATGGCATTCAATTTTGGAATTCCCTCCCAACCCACATAAAACTGGTTAAAAGTTTCCCCCACTTCAAAATTGTACTCAAGAAATATTTGAAAACCGAATCCCTTCGGGGCCTTCGATAATTTATGTTTATTTACTTTCAAATGAGAGTTGTTACTGTCTTTTCAGACCCTGTAACGTTCCATGGGCGTTAGATGTTTTACCAACTGTTTTTCTATGTAACACTTTGGATTGATTATTGTTGTATTTTGTGGATTTTATTTTTGTTTTATGATGTATGTTGTACTGTAAGGACCCCATTGGAAATAAGCCTTTCGGCTTTCATGGGTCATCCTTGTCATGGTATCGTATATGTTTATATCTGACGATTAAAATCAAATCAAATCAAATCAAATCAAATCACTGAGAGTGCATCAATGTCTGGGTGAAGTTCCCCTTTAATATTCTAGGAGATGTTGTTCAAAAGTTGCAATTGATCGCAAGTTGCAGTTCATCGGAACGTGCCAATCAAAATCATTGTTTCATGCGCGTCTTGTAAAATGCGCATACCGTGCGCGAATGAAAATGCGCGTTACAATTTACAAAGTTGCGGTTGATTCGCATTTGATTTTGAACATCACTCGAGGATTTTTTTTTATTTTTGATAAAATATGTACATGATCCCCAACTAATTTGATTAATGAGGCAAAATTATGAGCCAACTGACAGTAGAGATTAATGCAGTTGTGATATATTTCAATATGATGACACTATTTGACCATAGTCCATACCGACTGGCTGTTGTGAAAACGAACAATATCGTACTCATGGGGGGGGGGGGGGTGATTGGGACCAAAAGTACAAGTCTTGAATGTGCAATGACATTTTCAAAAATATGACTATTTCAGTTTGGCTCTATAAAACTACATTTTGATAACTTAAACTTTATCATTTCAGGAGGGTCTTTGGACTTGGAAAGATCATAAGCATTTGGTTGATGAACTGTTCGTCATGGATTTTGAAGAGATATTTAACTATTGTCACCAGCATAGTAAGTATATCAAATTGAATCAGAGAACAGCAATGCTGAGCACATGCAAACATACATGTATAATGATACACTTAAAAAAATGAAAGTGACAGCGTGCGACTTTATAAAAGCAAAGCATGTAATTAAGGGGTCCTTTTGGCACAATGGAAAGAAAATTTACTTTTAAAAGATGCAACTTCGCAGATAGAATTAATCTTAGGATAGCATATATGTTATGATTTTTAAAAAGTTATTTCAGGGCATTTTGCAGTTCTTAAATATGTTCTTGTTTCACTGCTCACAAAATTTTCAATTCCAAAGAACTTGCCCACTTTTAGTATTTTAAGTGTTTCAACATAAAATAAAAAAAACATTAAATATTTTTTTGTCGTTGTGTCATGAATCGAACCCGCCACAGCCACCAAGCTTCTCGGTGGTTTCGTGGTAAGACACCTGTCTAGTTATCAGGAGGTCATGGGTTCGGTTTCTACCTGAGTATGTCTGTGAATGATTTTCACAGAATCTTGGATACGCAATGTTAATCAGTATGTCGGAGTATGTTGAAGTCAGGCAAGAATTTATTCACTTGTTGTCTACCCAACAAAAATTATTGAGTTGAAATACAAAACACTTATCCTGATTCTTTAATCAATCATGTATAATTTAGACTGATTACACCAATGAACATTAGCTATAATGATGGATTAAAATGTTGGGTTTGGGCTTCATCATTATGGTTGATCGTATAACTTTCTGTTATCCTTCCCGTTCTTTCATTCATCTAGGTTTTGGTCCATCATCTTATTTGGCTGACAAGGAAGATCTTCGTCCGATAATACTCACACTTCTCTTGATTCTGTTCCTGACCAAAGTGCATGGACCGGAAGGCATGCATCTTGATTCATTTTGGTGTATCGCTCGCGCTGAAAAATGGTTAAGTGTAATAGACCAGTCTCAAGTTAAGGTTATAAGAGGTGTTATCGAAGCCAATTATCAGCGATTATAGGAGCAACTAGGAAGAATCAGATCGGATGTATACCTTGAGACTTTCAAGGTTTGTAAAGTGTCCTAACGGAATTTTATCAAATAATTGACAAATATATTAGAACGAACATATGTATCTGTGTTTTTTCGACATACGAAAGGCCTTTGATTGTGTTTGGAGAAAAGGACTGGGTTTTTTTAATTACTTAAATATGGTATCGGAGGGCATTTTTATGAAATAATTACAAAAGTGTATGAGCGACTTAGACTGACTATAAAACTAAACGAAGGTGTAATACAATCCTTTGAAACCAAAGGGCATACCCAATGATAACACAGATTTGCCGAAATATGGGAAAATATTGTGCACGCACGAGAAACATAGATAACAATTCAATGCTATGTCACGCCTTCCAAGAAAATAAGAAGATTACCGAAAACAACTCTACCTGCTGGTTAGCAAACATACAACGAATGTTTCAAGATATAAAGGCATTTGTAGACGAAATCAATGAATGTCTAGATATAGATGAAATAACATACATTGATAAGATGGTTGGAGAAGAGGTGGAAGAAAAGATAATAGAAGCTCATAACAGCCAGTTTTCAATGGATTTATCTAGTGACTGTTTATACGGTAATGAGCAAAACAAGTTAAGGACATATCGATTATTCAAAGAAAATATTGAAACGAAAATTTTTTATTTATCTTATCAAACACAGGGTACAAAATAAGAAGAAAAAAAATGTGCCGACTACGAATCGGCTCACATAAACTGGAAGAAATGGGAAAGGTCGGTAACGAAATCCATCTAATTCTGGAATGCTCAAGATATACGAACGAAAGGATTACCTTGTTTTAAAACATTAGCGAAAATCATAAGAATTTCTCAAACCTTACCAAAAAAAGAACAGTTCATTAAAATTATGAAACTCGATAATGATAACTTAATTGCTCATTTCGGTAAATTAAGCAAGTCAATAATAAATAAACGAGGGGGTTTTAAAACGGTTATGAAATAATTATGTATTTTGATGTCAAATCTTTATTATATTTAACATGTGCAATGTATAATGTTGTTTCATCGATTGTAATCAAACCATTGTTATTTCTTTTTTGCAATTTGTATAATTTACTTAACATAACACAATGTATATGAGCAAAATGTAATAAGAACAGAATATTTACTGTAAATGTCGATGACGTTTGAATGAATAAATTTACACATTTCCAAAAAAATTCCAAATAATTGTACTGTGAACGTAAACGTAATATCGATGCACTTCAACCAGCTATAGTAATTTTGTTATGCTCCATACATTGGATTCACAAAGTCGGTTACTAAAAAGCACTTTATGGAAGCTGATCCAGCCCGAAAGATCGGTTTTAGTATTGAACCTGCTCCGATGAAAATCTAAATACGTTCATACACACTAAGAACAAATGTTGCACAAAGAGTGCACATCTTCACGATAAGGTGCATGATTGATTGATTGATTGATTGAATTTATTTCCGTATTAAAAAACATATACAATTTAAAATACGGCGGATAACCCACATTCAGCTCGCCCATCAAGGGGAGCTGGTCTTCCGTGGGGTCCGTGTACATTTACGTACGACGCAATCTCCGGCAAAATTCGAAAAGGTGCAGTATTGCACACTTTTTATGTAATGTCAACTGGTAATTAATTTTTAAGAGGGTGCTAATTTTTAACTTTTTATCGTTGGTTCGTTTCAAGCAGATTTGTTCTTATATAAAACACCATCTTGCTCTTCGGCTCGTGGCGTGGATGGGTACTAACGTGGCTCGATCTACTTGTTAGAATGAAGTTTTCTTGGACGTTGAAGTACAAACTATGAGTAAAAACACAATATTGTTTGTACCGTGAGTGATTAACGTCACCCAAGTCGGCATTCTTCGCGTTGTTGAAATCACTTCGACTGAGGCGAATGCCAATCGACTTTCGTGGTTGTATTGAAAAATATGACAAGGGAAGGAGTTTTAATTAATATGTCTGTATCTTTGTTATGATGAAGTTAACGAAGACGTTTTCAACGTAGTTTTCACATAAATTGAAACATTTATCCTTACTGAATTGTACATACCGTATATTAAGAATTATGATTGTGCAGAAGAATTGTATTTTGCCCACTAATCATTGTTATTATATGAAATTGATAGAAAGGGAAATGGGACAAAATGAATTACCGTCCAATTCAAGCCTATATGGTTATTATAATTTCTCTGGCAGACAAAAAAAGTATCTTTCGTGTATACACAGCAAACAGGTGCGACTCCTGCTCTATATTTATTGTAGAATTAAAGGGGAATTAAATTTTCTGGTCTGCAATCCGTTGTGATGTTTTGAATTGGATATACTTTGTTACCCTTCTTTGTCTTTCATTTGAAAAAAATGTATATTATTTCAAAAAATGTATATATTCTATATAATCAATGTAATGTTTTGATTTTAAACACTTTTTTAATGAAAAAGAAATGTACCCGAAAAAATGTACCAATACATGTAACATATGTAATATGTATTTTGATAAAGATGTATTGATCATTGTAGATTGTGCAGATTGTGAAATGATTATGTTTTGTAAAGAATAATGAATGCACAGTCAATTTGTATTTTTTAATTTGTCAGTGAAATTCATATTGCTATGATATCATTAATGCAATTATAAACAATTACGGTATAAAGAAATATCTTATATTCAAGAGTTTCCATAATTATACAGGAGCCGCGGAACGATATAAGCATTTTTATGCACTTCCATATGCTTGTGCGTATTATTCCCCCCCCCCCCACGTTTTGCAGCCCCGATATATGACATCAAGTAGGGTATATTGATTGTGCTAAAGTCACGAACAGAATACCTTAATGAGTAAAGTTGGAATATGTAATTGTTTATTATCATATATATATTTGAATCAAAGTTCCTGATATGTTTTCCTATCACTGTCGATACATTGTTAATTTGATCATAAACTGTATTGTAAGAATATATATTTCCATGTATTCGTTCTGTATCAGAAGTCTATATAGTGGGGTGTCTTAGCGACAAAAATCCTGATTTTTGTGACACGGCGGACAAAAGCGTAAATTTTTGCACAGACCTTCTAACACATACGAGGATCAAAATTTGGCTATGCTCCAAAAAATCTGATCACGGGAATTAGGAAAAATTAGCATAAATTAGCATAATTCATTAAGGTCTGAATTCATAGACTNCCCCCCCCCCCCAACGTTTTGCAGCCCCGATATATCATGCCAAGTAGGGTATATTTATTATGCTAAAGTCACGAACAGAATACCTTATATTAATGCGTAAAGTTAGAATATGTAATTGTTTATTTATATATATATGTACATATATTTGAATCAAAGTTCCCGAGATGTTTTCTTATCACTGTCAATACACTGTTTGATCATTAACTATATTGTAAGAATATTATTCGTTCTGTATCAAAATTCTATAAATACATGTATGAAAATAAAAAATGGAGGCAGCTTCAAGCATGCATGCATTTGTGGTAAGATAATTTCATCTTCCAAATCGATATTTATGGTTTATATTGCTTTATAATTACTAACGAAAGCACTGAAATGTCCATGATTGGAAAATGTTCTTGTAAGATATTGCCATGAAATGCGTCTGACAGCCAATACATGATTCACGAAGCGCTAAACGTTTTAATGTAATGAACTCGTGAGAGAAAATATAATCGTTAAACAAACACAAATTTAATGTCCTCTTTTTATTTATTGTGCTTTGCATTTTTACAAAAGTACATTTTACAAGGCATTTTATTTACAATATGGAATATAAAACGATTTCAAGTAGCACACATAATTATATGAAAGAAAATCCGTTCATAGATAAATAGATAGATAGATAGATTTTATTTCAACACGGTAAAAAACTGTATTATATATAAGACTATTTCCATTTACTCGTTTTGAATCAGAAGTCTATAATACATGTATGATAATTATAAACGGAAGCAGCTTCCATCATGCATGTATATGGTAGAATAATTTTATCTTCCAAATCGATATTTATGGTTTATATTGCTTTATAATTACTATCGAAAGCACTGAAATGTCCATGATTGGAAAATGTTCTTCAAATGTTGCCATGAAATGTGTCTGAGGGACAACCAATACATGATTAACGAAGGGCTAAACGTTTAAATGCAATGAACTCATGAGAGAAAATATACCCGTTAAACAAAAACAAATTTAATGGTCTCTTTTTATTTATTGTGCTTTACATTTTTACAAAAGTACATTTTTACAAGGCATTTTAGCTACAATATAAAATATAATAGATCAGAACGATATGTATATATGACAGTGTCGTTATCACGATCACTTTCACTAAAATGCACAATGTCCTTAAAAGAAGAGTCTACACAAAAATAACAATTTTTCACAGAAGCATAGAAAATTGGTGAGTAAAACTAAAAAAGTTTGAAGAAAATCGGACAAGTTATAAAAAAAACGATTTGAAAAAATGGGCAAATCAGTGGAAATTTCAAGAGATGTTGCCAATTTGTTGACATCATGGGTGCACAACTAACCAGAGTTTTCATTAAAAATATAGTGCAAAAGTCATCATATTTACAGAAAGTTGCAAAGTTTGTATGAACGTAAACATACAAATAGTGGATCTACATATCTGTCATAAATATATCCTACGGTTCATGTTTTGAGGAAATCATATTTTTGGGTAAAAGGGAACATTTTATTACATTGATATGAATGTAATAAATGGTCAGTTTTGCACCTATGACGTCATCAGCTGCCAATTTGTCTTAGTATATAAACTTCCACAACTTTCTTATTAGTTGTCCAATTTCTCTCAAACTTTCCTTGTTCTGTTCATCTAATTTGTCTGCTCCTGTTGAAGAAATATTATTTTGGGGTAGAATATCCTTTTAAAAGATTACTTTGTGCATAATAAATTAATTGCATATATACTATATTAACATATAAACATTTCATCCCTGTTTAAAAGATATTGCAAAAAAATATGAAATAATTAAGTCATACCAATTGTAACATTCATAATCATGTATTTTTTATAATACAATGGTAACGTATTTTACCAGAAATGTAAACAATAAATATTGTCATCCCTTTCAAAGTTTTATTTTGTTTAAGTTTTCTACAGCTGATAGGTATATTGTGCATATCTTTCTAGGGACCTACAGGGATAATTTGGAAGACACATTTTGACGCTCAAGTGATTTGCTTCTCAAAAATCTTTTAATTATGATATTATTAATTTTTACTCGTGTAGAAATTCAAAGGTTCTCATTTATGAAATATCGTATTCTTGTATAAAACTATCACATATAGCTATCACATAAAACTTTTTGTATTCAGATACATTCATCAATCATCAGCAGCAGTTCTTATATTCAGAGGGGCGATTTTCACCAACATACTGACAAAACAATAATTATACAAATGAATATCTTATATGCATTATATTCAATGTTAAAAGGATTCTTTAAAAAAAAAGACTGCACGTCGTAATGTATTCACATCACATTCCACTGGCTAACTGACTTGCAACATGAATAAATAAAAAGTTTTACGTCCGTTTTCCCACCTTTTGCTGCTAACTTGATGGCGGGAGGAGTATTGTATCTATTTGTTCGCTGTAAAACTTACAATAGGTCAAATGACTGCATTCCAGCGAGTCCACGCATATAACAAGTGACTGCAGGTATCGAATGTAAACAATGGTATAATATTTATTGAAAGTTTAATTGCATCTTTTATGTAACAGGCCCCTAACATTCACTTTGTTTTGGTATAGCGACGACATAAACAATGACATAATAATCATTGATATCAATCGATACTTGCCTTTAACAACTTTTGGAAGTGAGTAACATTTGAAACAAAACGCTTTAAAATCCCCTAATTTGCATAAAGTTACTCAAATTGTAAAGTTTATAACATATTTTTTATTCAAGATATGTTCATCATTATAATTACAAGTTGATGTACCCGATAATGATTGTTATATTAACGCGTATATCAAAATACGTGTTATATAACAAACAAACAAAAAAGATTTGGCAATGAATTTATCATTCTTAATGAAACAGATATTCATCATAAATATGTGTCTCATAAATATTTGTCACGCAATATGGTGACTTATTAGGCAAGCAATTTCCCGGCAAACGGTAGTATAAGCATAAGATACATATGATTGAATGTAATTGAAAAAAGATTAACCTGAGAAGAATAATTTGGGCATGGTGAATACGACAGTGGTAGTAGATATACACAATGCTGGAATTTAAGTATAATTGTTTTGAGGTATAGTGCAACATGCATGCCATACTCCTTATATTAAAAGGAGACAATTTTTCTAGTAATATTCCGATTAACAATTCTCATAAGATCTTCGTCCGATGGCAATACCGTCTATGCAGGAGAACTGCTACTTTTCTTTGAATCATAAACATTCATCCAATCATATCCATATGCAGGTAAAGATTGTTTTCCATGCCTTACAATCTCAGAGACCCCGCCCCACCCCACCCCTACCCCCAAGCACATTCATATGACGGTGTAAATCATTTGGACGGAATAATTTTACACATAAAATGATTTTATTTTTCGTTACTGAGCGCAACATCGGGTGGGATTATCGTCATCCATTTTTCAGAATGTTGGCTCTGAAGATTTTCAAAATTTGATGACCAAATTGGCGAATATTTTGTTTTAACAAAATAATGTTCTGATTTTGCCAAAATCACGTACGCATTGGATGCATTCCGCGAGAAAATTCAAATAATTTGGAAATAAATAAATTGCCGAAGTACGCCTGAAGGAATTGCTCATTAATTCGATGTTCACCTCAGGTGTCGGGATTCGCATCAGGATGCTTATATACAAAGCGTGAATCTGATTGGATGCATCACTTGTTCCCCGTCAGCATACACCAATCAAAACGAAGATACCTCACAAACGATCAAGGTGTTCATCGTTGGTTTTGTTTCCTCTGGAAAAAAAGCCCTATATGAATTATAAATTATAAACTGTATAAAGTATTATAATTTATTATCATTAAATATAGGCCTCCATCATATGTTACCAGCGCCCCATGCATCCGTAGTTTTGACAGGAGAAGACGAAGGTTCCACTTTGTTTCCTTTGTTCTTCTCATCCTCTTCATCTTCCTTCTTCGAGGTACAGCCACACCATCCAATCACCTCATCCAAACAGTACTCGCCTAACTGAGCTATAGTCATGAAGCTAGCACCCAGAAACAGACCCAGATTGCCTCCGAGTACGGCTGTGGGGGAGAGGCAGGAGGGTAATGGAGGATGGGGTGTGGAAAGGTGTGTGGGAAGGGAGGTGTGGTTCATTTAGGGGAGGAGGAGCAGGTGAAAGTCAATATACAAAGACAAGAAATGTTCGGCCAAAGAGATAGTTGGAGAAAGTTGGAAAGAGAACGCAGAAAGATTAAGATGGAGAGAGAAGAAATGTAGTTAATGTCAGCATTTGGATGGCATCATGTAGTGTTGCTAGGTAGCAGCTTTGCAGCTTGCCCAACCCAGCAACAAATAATTTGCATGTGCATGAGGCTCATTCCTTGCAGTCATCTGCGACCATTTGTGATAAAATTCTAAATAGGTTAGGTTAAAATTTACTCGATATTGGGTAAAACGGTAACACGCATATATTAGTAAAATATATGTCTCAGATAAACGTATATTTTTCCATTGAACTTTGTGACGAAAATGCTTGCATACATGTACATGTATATATGACGAAATTTCTACATTAATGAGAATATTGCTTTGGTCATGGTCAAGTACTCTTTCTTTTCTTTAAGCCGGCAGATTTACCCTGTAGTATTCTATCAGACGTTATTAGATAAAATAGAATCAATAACTCATCATTGTGCAGCCGTATCCATATACATACCATCAGATGGTCATAAAATTTGGCATTTTCGGGATAAAAATTGTAACGGGCCGTAATGAATCGCCATGGACGGCAAAAATAATCAGCACAATCATCGAACCGACTTCAACTACAGCTGTATTGTTAGAGGGCATTTCTATAAATTATATCAATGGAAGAAATGAAAAGATTTTACTTACCCAAAAGTGTTTCAATAGTATACTCAGGCAGCATATCAATCGTCTCGAAGTTTAATGCCTCGTAGTAAATTGAAATCACCGCGACGTTTTCGCTGAAAAGAAGATATTCAATAAGCAAATAGATTTCAATAATATAGGATAAAATTCATTATTTTGTGCTACAAGGTTGGCCATATAATTTCTACAATATATATTTAAAAAAAGAATCCAAAAGGAGAGATCCATACGGAACCATTCTGCATTTTAACAAGACTTTGAGGAATATCGTATTATGAAAACAAAACATACCTTCTTATTTAGAGGTATAAACTTTTTTATTAATCTTATTGAGAATGTGCTTTGTCTATTTTCCCCTTGTGCGACATTGGATAATTCAGACACGTTCTATTATTATAGTTATTTCGTATTTTACTTACACATTTATCACAGATTTTATTCCGTTTATAATTTCTATATGATTGTAACAAGTTACTTTATCCCTTCCCCAATCAATCTAAGTGTTTCAGCCCCTTTGTGATAACATACCTGATATACGGGGCCGTGAAGTTGTAGGTGGTGTTGGAGAAGAGTGCTTCAAGAAAGATGGGTCGCAGTCTTCCAGTTGAGATGGTATAGGGGTAATCATCTACTTCACACGGCGAGAAACATTCACAACTCTCTGCCGAGTCCAGGTTCCCTGCTATGAACTCAACTGATTGAAATGAAAGCAAATGGAAAGAAGACAGCACACGGTTAAAGTGGGAAAAGAGTAACGTTTTTTTTTTTTTTTTTTATTGTGGATTATTCTTACTGGTTCCATCTTTATTTGTCACAGGCGACATGAAGGCCTAATTACAAACATTTTCAAAAAGTGAAATACAATACAAGAATGTTATATATAGGTAAATTAATTCTTATTTAACATAGAAGTAATATACTACGTCTATTTTTACGTGTACTGACACCCCTCTATTTAGGCAAACTATAATACAAATATGAAATGTTTTCTTTCGTCTGCACTGTTTCTTCTCGATGGATACTGATATTACTGGTGTATATTTTCGCAGCCATGCAGGGGTCCTACTATAGTTGTTGGTTTTTGGCGCCCTCCTTTAAGATATCCTACCTGACAACCGCCTTCCAACCAAAAAGAAATAAAGCAAGAAAAACGTAAAGGGTTCTTTAAAAAAAATAGTATCCCCGACGTTAGGACCAAATTTGCTCACCCCTGGCAGCCTGGTGGAGCTGAAAATCATGGAAAGAGTCAAGAAATTTGGCACCACTAAATAAAATCAAATTTATCCCCTATTTATCCCCTAGTAATATTTCTCACCCTATCGGGCAAGAATGTACTCAATTGTGTAGAATTAACAAATTTAACCCAACGTTATGCGAACCTTTACCCAATATGGCGCAAAATATTATTCAGCTGACATGCATGTTCCCTTTTTGCCCAATTTAGAGTAAACTTTTACACATCCTTCTTTAGAGTGTTATCTGCATTTCTTGTACCTAATGTTGGATGCGCGCACTCGTGAACTTCAGCGGGGCCGCACACCTCAGCATCCCCGGGCATCTCGGGTAGGCGACAGCCGCACTCATCGACTACCACTATGGTCTCGCACTCTATCCGACAAGCCTGGAGGGATTAGTGATCGAAGTGGGTGATGATCTCCTCACCTTCCAATTCGCAAAGTGTGTACGGGTACGGAAGACTCGTTATCTGACGGGAAAAATCATTATTTTGTTAATTCGTTTATTCATATGTATTGAAGCATTACATTCGGAAGACATTATGCTGCTAAAGATGAAAAATAGAATCTTTTCAAGTACTTCTAACAAAGACAACAAAAGCCCCTCATCTGTAGTTCGCCCGAGTAATAAACTATGTTCCAAGAGCATTGAAATGCTCTCATCATAGCAAGGAAATTCAACAGAGGCCCGTTGCATAAAACTTTTTGCGATAGGAAACTCTTGCAAAAAAAATGGAAAATGGCAAAGAGCACTTGGACCATAGACTTCTAGACAGGGGAAAAGTTGGCAAAAAGTATGTCAAAGTTTTCTACGACAATAAAGTTTTAAGCAATGGGCCCCTGTTTTGGCAAGATATTGTTCTTTTACCCGAAGCTCTGGATGACGAAAGCGTTAGTGTCACCAATGCATTAATGGCAATATGCGGAAACAGCAATGGATCCGCTGACCAGATTGAACAAAATATATTTGGGAAAGAAAAGGGTTGTTATATATACTTTACCTTTTGATGCCGCATCGAGAGGAAAGTATGGTCACCAGGAGGAACGGAGAACCCCAGTTCCTTTGGGAAAGGTGGTTCTGTGGGATAGTGGAACATGATTTTGAGTCCTGCATCCATAGCCCCACCATCCAAGTCATTAGAAGGGGTGTACTCAGGCGTCTCAGCATTCAG
>BQKZ01000475.1:14820-42863 GCA_036244855.1 Temnopleurus reevesii | reverse complement strand
AAGAGCACTGATATAACGAGCTCTCGTTATAACAAGGTAATTTTCCTGGTCCCATCTCTTTGTATGTTATTGTATTTTGACCCTGATATAACAAGGTTTCAATATAAAGAGGTAATTCCTCTGGTCCCAACGACCTCGTTATAATGAGGTTAGACTGTATTTTATTCCATATAATAGAGGGGGAAATATTATATTTTGCCAATTTAAGCATTTATTCAAGATTATTTTTTGTCTTCCAAAAGCTCTGTCTCTGCATGGGATGGGTTTACACAAAAATTTGAGAATGAGCAGACAATTACTGCAGTTTTACATGGTATTAGACGTCGGTGTAACATATGTACTTTTCTACCAGGCAGTGTAGAATGTCTTGAAAAGTTGAGGGGCTTTGGACAACCAATGCGATTGCAAGCACTTTCTGAATAAAAATTGCTGGGGGAGGAAACGGAGGGGTTGCAGCCCCCTGGCCCTCGCAGTTGCACAGTCTCTGCCTCTTTGTATATGAGTCGCATGTATGTTCTATATGTACGATATATTGTGTTTTGTATTTTCATATCGGATTGTAGAATATTAAAGGGGACAAAATTGAAATTCAAATCATGCCATTTTAGAGATATTTGTTTGTGGAAGATTATGAGTGGAGGCCTAAAGATGACATAAATAGGAGATCAGTAGAGAAAGAAGGGAAGATAGAGCTTAAGCCCCGGTCACATAGGGCCCCGAAGCAACACAATTAAACACGACTATTGGTTCTGAGGAGGTTAACTGTGAATCAACAAAGAGTCGTGTTGAATCGGGTTGCTTCTGGGCCTCTATGTGACCGGGGCCTTAAGTTGTAAAAGGAGATCTGTGTGTGTGCGGCATTTGTTCCCCTTGTTTTTGGTCCATTTTCCAGTTTTAGCAATGTTCATTCAAGCGCTGTTTGATATTGTTGCAAATTATGAGTAATTGGAATGTGTAAGATAGTGTGTAAGACTGAAAACAAATACGTGTTCCTGGATTTGAATGTGCATATCTTGGACTATTAGGAGAAAGTGATTCGTGAAAAATTGTTTAATCCCACCGCTGCCAACATGTAACATTCTTCAGGGTTCTTTAGAGGTATTTTCGGGACTCGGACATCAGACAGTTTGCACAAGGTTTAACATGAGAGGAAAGTATTTATTCAAGCGCCTGACTGCGCCCTCTAGCTGAATATACATTACAGCCTGCCAGCTGTCTTAAAGTGGAATGAAACCCTGGAATTAATTTGCTATCAGTCGATGAAGAAAAATATGATGATCAAACTGTGAAAATATGAGCTTAATTGGACAGTCCGTTCAAAAGTTACGAATTTTCAAAGTTTCAATTATCCCATGTCATGGGGATCCTTGAATTGGCAACGCTTAACAAATCTATGACGATATGCGGACAAGTCTCCATTTATTTTGTACATGATTTTTTATAATTATGGAATTTGATTGAATATACCATAACTATTCAACATTATTCTTCCAACAATACTTGAAGAATTATCCAACACCTATAATACTGACGAGAAAAGGGAAAATTGTGTCCACTTTTCTGAAAAAAGAAGAAATTGTTAAATTTTGTGTACAGAATGATTGGAGAGCTGTCCACTAATACGTCACAGATTTGAACGTAGACGACTAATAATTGGTCGGCGTTGCCGACTCGAGGATTCCCATGACGGGACATTCACTATAACTTTGTAAATTCATAACTTTTGAATGGATCGTCGGATTATGATCAAATTTTCACAGTTGGTTCATTTTATTTTTCTCCATCTACTGAGAGAATATAAAATGCAGGGTTTCGTTCTTCGTTAAATCACATCAACAGCATACTGTTACACAAGTGTGTAAGACTTAAAGAAGAGAAAGACTGATAAAGATGAGAGAACGAATATTTGTGTGCAACCTACTTTATTGGGGGAAAAATGTGGGCCTATATATGCCACAGTGTATTTGTTTTGTAATCAACTAATTCAGTTTGGCCGACATGTNTCGGCCTGATTAGGGTTAAATTTTCTTGTTTTTATTATCACAGGAAAATTCAGTAGAGGACATGATGAACTAAAGAAGAAAGAAGAAATCAATTCACAAGAGGAAAATGATTCCGAAAGCAAAAGACACAAACATAGAAATGACAAGGATAGAACTAGTCATAATAGTAGTCGCCATGAGAAACATTCAAAGGACAGGAGGATAGATGCAGAGGAGGACAGGCATGAGAAGCATTCCAAACGGGACAGATATGATGATGGTGAACGAGATCAAAATGGTGGAGGACATAAAGATAGGCACACGCATTCAAGAGATGATAGGAGGAGAGACAGAGATGATTATGAGAGATCAAGGAGTAAAGATGATGATCGGCGGAGGGATGATGATGACAGGAGGGATTCTAGGAAGAGGAGAGAAGGGGAAGAACACAAGTCTTCAAAGCCGTCATCAAGCCATCAAAAACATTCAAGGTAGGTACTACTCATTTACACTCAATAATTGCTTAAAATTTTTTCTTTTTGTGAAATGCTTAGATTATTTCTGAATGGCAGTAATCATTGATAAGAAAGTATGAGTAGGGAAGTTAATTTCAAAGAAATAAAAATGTGCATTATGTACAGATTAAGCTTGGCTGCTCACTTTGGTGACATAAAGCTGTAGATGGTGTTTGTCTGCTTTTCATTTATGTTAATTGTCATGGTTTACTTGGTTATTTGTAAAAAGTGGTTATATTGCTGCCCAAATTGTACTAATACCAAATGATTTTAAACCAGTTAGCCATCAGACAAGATGAATAGTATTATGGTGCAAGATATTATTTCATCCATAGCTGGCCAATTGATAAAGAATGATGGAGCAATGGAGATGAACATATTCTATTGTTCTGCAAACATTGAGAATTGGAACATGAAGGAAAGATTATATTCTTCTTGATTTCAGTTCAAATCCTGAGAAGACCACATACTGGCTACGTCCTGACTTGCGAGTACGTTTCATCGATCCCACGTATAAGAAGGGCAAGTACTACAATGTCAAGGTCAAAGTCGTTGATGTCATCACTAGAGATACCTGCACATGTCAAACGGACGATGGGAGATTTCTGGAAGGTATTTTTCACTTTATTTATTTCATTTGCTGACATTATGAAAAGAACAGCATAAATGGAAAGTTGTTATCATGTAATGGATTAATATCCCTCTCACCTTTAATCAGTAAATATGATTTTAAGGAATTGTGCATTTTTTATTCTTTGTTCTCTTCTTTTTTAGATAACAATTTTGTGCTACTGTTTGCCCTAAATCTGAACTTTATTTCCTGTCAAACATCGCAGTCAACCTTGCCTAAGTGAAATCTTTTTGGACCAATGAAATAATTTTGACTGGGAGGTAATTTGGCCTATGGGGGGAAACAATAGACAAAAAAAGAGGGCTTGATAAAACATTCGACTGAAGCAATTATTGAGTTTCATTGTGAATGGAACATATACAGGGGTCACTATATGATGAATGATGAATATACACCACACATTTATTTCCTTCATATTTGTTTCATATTTACGCAGACATCCACCAGTCTATGCTTGAGACATTGATACCTAAAACAGATCCTGCATACATCATGGTCGTCATAGGCAAGCTCAAAGGCCAGGTTGGTACACTTTAGTATTAATATGCAAATGTATCATATCGTATGGGAGGACTAGAAATTTGAATATCCAGAATAGACGGCTATTTTGGTGTCTAGAAAGACTGAGAGGGGGACTGCTAAAACTCAAACAACATCAAAGTGGTTTAGTTGTTTGGAATACATATTTTACAATACTATTGAATAAAACGTGAGGAAAAGTATATAAGTTTTATGTATTTAATTGTTTTTTTTACAAATTTCTTGTATTTTTCTCTACGTTTTAATTTTATTTAATTGTTTTTTGTTTGGATTACTTTGACAATTCACTTTCTCTGAATAATGCACCAAAATATGAATTATAAATTCAAATAAATCCTAAATAATCAAATTGTTCAGAGCTGGTGAGCCAGATGCCTGTAAGAGTTTGCAATCTATTGATTTAAATGCAAAGCCCAAACTGTAGTGCTGCATGCCGGGTACTACAGATTTGTTTTTGTGAATGGCAGGACAAACAGCTATTGCAGCTTGGGCCCTCTATTTAAAAGGAGGAAAGTTTTGGTTTGCTATTTCTCTATTTAATATTCTGTTTTTTATATTTCATTTGTTAATACAGTACAACCTTGTTCTAAAAATGTCCCTTGGAGCAGAAAAATACTTGTTATATCAGATTCAAAATACAATAGGGTACAAAGAAATGAGACCAGGAAAATCACTTTGTTATCATGAGAGTTTGTTATATCATAGAGTTTTATAATAAAATTTTATTGTACAAGCTATTTATTGCATGTTATCCTTTTTAAAAAATTGACTGGAATTGGCACAAAGGTTGGAACATCCGTAAATGAATATGAAGCATCGCCATTTAACCCCTTTTATAATTCACCCCTAGAGTAACAAAATACCTTCCTTTGCTTTTTATATAATGTGCAGATTGGTACGGTGCTGAAGAGGGACAAAGTGAAATGCCAGGCAGATATACAACTTCTTAGAGAGCGAGACAGGTTCATCAAGATGGATTATGATATTATCTGTGAATTTGCTGGGAATATACATGATGAGGAAGATTACTGAAATCATTGTAGAAGAACATGTACATGATACATATTCCTAGATGGCTAGGCAACATGACTTCTGTATCATTTGTGCTAAATCTGATCATAGTGCTGGAAACTATCAGGGAACAATTTTTGAATCTAATAAAGAGTACATGAATGAAACAATATCACTGAAAAGTGCCCTCTCTTGATTTGAAATGACCTTACTTTTGTTATATTTCTGCTTAATTAAGAGTCGTAAATCTGAAATACAATGAATGGCACTGTACTTGGATCTCGTCAACAAATAAGTCAAACAGTAAGTGAACTCAATTACGGTTATGCTTCCCTGACCAGATTTTTAAGCAGTGCAGTATATCCACTTTCATAGTCCACCTCAATAATGTCACATGATAGTATTTTGGGGAGTCTAACCATGGTTTTAATTTCCCATTTAAACTCAGTTCAGGGATATGGTAGAAATTTGGGGGATGGAGAGTTCATGCACAATACCCATTTTTCTTGTTCAAAGATACTTTCAGGTCCAAAATATACATTATAGATTTAGACCAATATGGATGTTTAAATGAAGCAAAAATACCCAGATTAATTTTATTACAATTCAAATATTAAAAGTAGCATTTAACAGAGGGAGTAGTTTTGTAATCTAATGCATGCTTTTCTGCCTCCCTAAAAACTATTTGGGGCCCTCCATAGATGTCAAATCCTAGATAGTGTGCGTGAATGCCAAAATGGTAACTACCAAGATCTCTTTTCCACACACCTAGACGGATTTGTCCCTTTCTTGCACATCCCATGTGTCTGTGTCAGGCTTGTGTCAGGCTTTATACTTCAATCAATTTTAGGTGTTCAGAGTGGTAGCACTCTATAGAAGCTGTGTTTCGGGTTTGAACAAGAGGGTTGTAATGCATGTACTACAAAGGGAACAGTAATTAGTTGTACAAAGACTTAACAGACCTCACGCTATCAGTTTCTCAATCACTGGCCTCTAGGAATCAATTGTTATATCATGCATTGTTGGCCTCTGACTCTTGGCATCTCTGTATAATATACGTATCATGTTTTCTTGGTTTTTATGAAAAATTAGCTGAGTGCCCTATACTTCAAAGATGAAGAAAAAAGTTTTCCCATTGATATATTTTCAATATCTTACCCAAACCTGGAGTACATCATTGAATGGTATTTTAGCAGTAACAGTTGCCATAAAATAATCATAAATCTGTTATAATTGGTAAAGAATATTGACAAATTGGTCATAATCTTTGACTCATGAACAGCTTGAGATGCATTTTTACATATTATTTTCACTATTGATATCATAATATCATTGTCATTAAATTATCTTTAAAAAAAACCTCACCATTTAGCCATTGTAAAGGTGCCATGTCATGATGTATGCAATTTGAAGAAGTTTTTTTTACCGAAATGAAGATGGTTTTAAGATATTACTCTGTTATCAAGCTACTCTCCCACATAAGATGAATTCATTATAAGCTGTACTTATTATGTGACATGGCTTTCAATAATGTATTTGGTTTCAAGGAACTGTTATGGTATCATGAGTCAAATGATGTTCAGAATAAATGAAAGCCTCATGAGAAAATACCCTTGTCCATTTAATACACCATTTATTTGTATGATCTGGGGCCTGTAACATAAAAGATGCAATAAAACTTACAATGAATATTTATTGCAAGTCTTTGGCAAAATGTGTACGAAAGAGTTGCAATTAATTGCAAGATCAATTGCTTCTCTTTTATGTTACAGGCCCCTACTCTATCACTTCGTGAACATTGCAGCATTGTTTGGTCATTTACATCATTCTACTCCTTCCACATTTTGCAGTGTCGGCCTTGAGATACATTTTCTGTCATTTTACCTTGATTGTCAATGTCATGATCATAATTTAAAACGATGTCCTTCATTGTCTACGAATTGTCTACTTTCATTGAATAGACTCAAAGGTGAGGGCATTATAGTATTTCAAAGTCCAATGCATGTTATACAAATCACTTGCCATTTACTGGAGTCATGTGCCACCTAAAGTTTTGTTCATGTCCATTATGCTAACAGTAAGTGTATATCTTCATTGAATTCCTTGAAATTAAAATGTGTGAGACAGATACTACCTTTTTCATGCATATTGAATTTTAAGGAATTTCAATTAACAGTATCCAAGAGCTTCTCCTTTTTTTTGGCACAACGGACATGATACTTTCATAGAATTGCCCAACCCCAGACACATGGAAGCTTGGAAGCAACATAATTTTACCTGATTCTTATTCCAGTTGAGTCCTTTGTGATCTCAGTAATTGTGTCCAAAGGACTCAAGTAGACAAAGAGTTGTGTTCAATTGTGTTGCTTCTGGAAGCAACATGATTTTTTAGTCCAGTTGAGTCTTTTGTGATCTCAGTTTTGTGTCCCTCTTTGTCGTTTAGGGGCATATAATGAGGCTAATATGGACTCGGCAAGTGGACAAAGAGTTGAGTTCAATTGAGTTTCCAAGCTTCTATGTCAGAGGGGCTTAATGTTCATTTGCCATGTGTATGTAAATTCAAAGCACATCACCGGCACGAAAAAATCCAACTGGTTCATTTTCATGTTGCAAAATGAATGATAATTGAAACCATTTATTTGTATATTCTTCTTTTGCAAACACGTACCTTTTAATGATGTTTGGCATGTATATTTTATTCCATATAATAGAGTGGGAAATATTGTATTTTGCCAATTTAAGCATTTATTCATGATAATTTTTTGTCTCCCTAAAACTCTGTCTCTGTATGGAGTGGGCTTGCACAAAAATTTGAGAATGGGCAGAGCAATTACTGCAAGTTTACGTGATATTAGATGTCGGTGTAACATACATGTATGTACTTTTCTCTCAGGCAGTGTAGAATGTCTTGAAAAGTGGAGGGGCTTTGGACAACTAATGTGATTGCAAGCACTTTCTGAATAAAATTTGCTGGGGAGGGAACGAAGGGGTTGCAGCCCCCTGGCCCTGGCAGTTCCACAGTCTCTGCATCTTTCATAATCAATGAATATGAGTCGCATCCATGTTCTATAGCACAATATATTGTGTTTTGTATTTTCATATCGGATTGTAAAATATTAAAGAGGAAAACAATTGAAATTCAAATCATACCATTTTAGAGATATTTGCTTGTGGAAGATTATGAGTGGAGACCTAAGACGATATAAAGAGGAGATCAGCTAGAGGAAGAAGGGAAGCTAGAGCTTAAAGACTTGGTCTGGGCCAGGAAAATCTTAAGTTGATTGAAAGCAGAAAAATCAGACTAATAAAGTTTGAAGAAAATCGCACAACAAATAAGAAAGTTATGAGTATTTCAATTATATAATCCAATAGTTGTAATCAGTCAAATTGGCAACGTTGGGTCACGTAATTGTTCCGTATTACGTCCTACTACGTACAGTAATTCAAGAATTATCACTGTTCAGTCATATCATTGAAATATTCATAACTTTCTTATTTCTTGTCGGATTTACTTCAATCTTTTATTGATCTATTCGTCTGACTTTTCTTCTTTTAATCAAAGCAAGAGTTTTCTAGCCCAGACCAAATCTTTAAGCCCGGTCACATAGGGCCCCGGAAGCAACACAATTAAACACAACTATTTGTTCTAAGGCAGTGAATTATGAATTAGCAAAGAGTCGTGTTGAATAGTGTTGCTTCCGGGCCTCTATGTGACCGGGGCCTCTATGTGACCGGGGCCTTAAGTTGAAGAAGGCGATCTCTGTGTGCATGTTAGCAATGTTCATTCAAGCGCTGTTTGGTATCGTTGCAAATTATGAGTAGTTGGTATGTGTAAGACTGAAAACAAATACGTGTTCCTGGTTTTGGATGTACACATCTAGACTATAGCATTGGGAGAAAGTGATTCGTGGAAAATTAAGGATAATCGTTGAAGCCATCACTTTTGCACTGGGCTGAAGCAGCATGCTTACCAAAAATGTAATCCCTTTTGAAAGCATGTTTCAACAGAATATAAGCCTACAGTATACCAAGTGTGCTAGACTTAAAAACGAAGAGGAAGACTGATAAAGATAAGATAACGAGCATGTGTGTGCAACCTACTTTATTGGGGGAAAAATGTGGGCCTATATATGCCACAGCGTATTTGTTTTGTAATCAACTAATTCAGTTTGGCCGACATGTGTGATTGTTATTCGGGTAGAGATGAATATTAAAGCCACTTCAGAATAGCAGATAATCATGTTTGCAACAAGACTCAAAGTCGCATGCAAATAATATTCGCCTTATTTTCATCATCAGTGGCAGATCTCATTTTCATTGTAGATCTTGGCTATTGGTTCATGAATTTGGCGAGGGAGCACTTCAGTTTGAAAACTTGGTATTCATCCAGATATATCTGTCAATTAAACAAGCTGATATTCTTCACAAATGCTTCAACCTCTGGAAACCCATGAAACAATTTTCCCAGTTAAATTTGCTTGATTTTTTTTGTAATTAAGGTAAATTGGATGTAAAATTTTTAAAGTAAATTGCTATCGAAATTAAAACCCAGAAGAAATATACCAGCCCAAATTTCATAATTTGATGTCAGAAAAAAAAATAATAAAATTGAGATTAGCACAGAGCATGAAACCACATGCCTGTGCTTGAAGCGTGTATGTTTATCAAGCGATACGATTGTAATTGTGAGGAAAACGAAAGCCAAAATAGGTAG
The DNA here is from genome assembly GCA_036244855.1 of Temnopleurus reevesii. Taxonomy (NCBI): domain Eukaryota; kingdom Metazoa; phylum Echinodermata; class Echinoidea; order Temnopleuroida; family Temnopleuridae; genus Temnopleurus; species Temnopleurus reevesii. The sequence goes on along the minus strand of BQKZ01000475.1, from coordinate 33,470 downwards.
GTGAGGTTAACGAACTTTCATGGCTCGTTCAGAAATTACCTATTTTATCACGATTCACGATTCATTTCTAATGGGAAAATCGTGTATGAATTTACTGTATCCCGATGATTTAAATAAGTTCTTTATTTTTATTAATATTTTATATCCTTGGTTTATAGATGAATTATATTTAATGCTAATTAAGGGATTTAATGTTACATTGTCAAACTTTCTGTGAACCGAAGATTGTAAATGTCAACGAACTGTAGCACCAACGCAAAAAGGAGGCGTAAAATACGTGTAAGTATATTGAAATACTCTATAAATGTCGATAGCTTGAATGTGAAGTGTAATAAGCTTATATTAGTTTCGTATATAACAATACTTTCGTTAACACAAATCAGATTGAGAGGGCTTTCTTTTGTAATTAGGTGACAATACTTAATAATAGTCCCACATATTGAGTTTGGTATGAGTTGAAAGAAAATAGTGACGGGGCGGAATTCTGAAAACTTTGTTATTTTCTGTTTAAAAAAAAAACGATGTTCGATGTTAACTGTCATAACAAATGCTAAGGCAAACCCGGAGAATAGCGACCAGGTGCGCGCGATGTATTCAATTTGTGTGCAATCCTATGGAAGCGTGCGGTAGTGCGTCGACGATGATTTTTGCACCAGATTCGACCAGCAAACAGTTGGTAAAGTTGGCTAAGTTTACACTTTTTAACACCAAAATCGATTAAATTTTCAAACGATTTCTTGAAATATTGAAGGAGGGGAAAGAAAATAACATTTAAACCATTATTCTGCTTATAAAATGTAATAAAAGTCGCTTTTGGACTTGTTTTGTGGATGGTTACCTGTGTGTATTTTGGACTTCTGCCGCCGATGTTTGCAACTTTTACATGGCACGCGCACGCAATCTGGTCGCTATTCTCCGGGTCTGCCAATGCTAATGGGTGCGCAAAGGTCCATTTTAACCTCACGCGAGCAATGCAGACATCGTGCTAAACTCCGGCTTGGGCTTGGCATGTGCGTGTCACAATTTTTAATTTTTACTTCAATATGATGGGAGGTCCCACGTCTGCGCACCTAAACTTTCAGCTTGAAAAAAGCATGAAGTCAATGAATATCCAATTCAATTTTAATCTGATATTATCACAGATATCCTAAAGATTATGTGTGAGAAATATCTCAGCAGAATCTGACCAGGAACAATGTCATTTTAGATGAAATATACACCCCTCTTATTTTTGCCGTTAAAAATATTTGGGTCCCTTCTCTGCATCCCATTCACTTTACACGCGGTTGGAGATTTTAGAGAAAAAGTCTTGATTTCACCGAGCGCGCGAGTTACACGCGTATGTCAATGAGGCGCAGATGAGGGACCTGGCGCAGAGGAGGAGCCCCCTACCATACTTTCAAACATATTTTTGCGGCGCTAATGCCAATGGATTTTTGTATCCAGCAAATTTTCGTCATCAAAATTGCATCAAATTTCATCAAGATTATCCAAATTGTTTATTAACAATTAGGCACCTTTCGGCTTTCTCACCATCAATAATCCAAATTAATTATGAATATAATTTTAAGTTCAAGTTTAATCGGGTGATCACTTGATTGAATCTCTGGTGTTCGTTATGTTCGTGTAATACAAAAAGTCACCACAGGAAACTGAAGTTTGTGCAAATTTCTGTTAAAAATGAGGCTATTAGGCCTGCTCGATTTTGGCGCTAACTTCAGTTTCCTGTGGCAACTGTTTGTATTTTGCGAAGATGACGAACGTTAGAGATTCAACCGATTAAACTTGAACTTAATCATTATGGGATTATTGAAGGTGAGGAAGGTATGGTACCAATATTATCAATAAACAATTTTAATAATCTTGATGAAATTCGATGTTAAGTGGATAATGAACAATCACTGGATATGAAAGTGCATTAGCGCCATTTTTTCTAACAAGACATACAAGATAACACAATTTTCAGAATTATGCCATGGCCCAGGGAGGGGGGAGGGGGTGTAAAAAGTCTGAACCTATTGAAATTTATTCAGTAAAACTACATCTATGATGAAGATCCTCATAAAAAATTTCTTTGAATAATATTCTTTTCTAAAATTTTGGAACTTCAAATATCACTATTGGGCCAATTATATGACCAAACTCCTGGAAATTTATGACTTAAATAAAAACTCTTCATTGATAATGATTGTTTTACTTTATATGGTACATTTGGTACGTTTGGGTTCCTAAAGGATTAAACTGCTCGGGATGAGTCATACAGCAGAAATCAATGGTTTTGTGAGAAGTACAATTCCTGAGGATATTCTTATCTTACTCCCTGCCGTAATTCTATTGCCCTGTATTATTAGCTTTGATTTTGCAGTGATGATGATACAAATGTAAGGTTGATATTGGTATAACCTCTACTCAAATAATTTCATGTTCAACCATAAATTATTAAAAGCTGTCCAACAGGTCATTTTACCTCAATAGTTTGTAGCTCTAGATATTTGGGTACATATAATGAACAGAGATGTTTATGATTTTTAAACCAGTATGTAATTCCAAAAGTTATATTGCAGGACTACATGTATGATGTGTTTATTATGATGTGCATTGTACATTTTGATTTTACAGACTTACTATTCCAAATCACACAAGCTTGAAAAGCTTGCAAGATGGGAGGAGAAGAAGAGAGATCCAATAGTGATCTGACAATTGGATTGATGCTTGCTATTAGTTCAACCGTCTTTATAGGATCCAGTGGAATAGTGAAGAAGAAGGCACTCATTAAGATCCATGCATATGCAACAAGAGCAGGTATGTTCTATTTGATTCAGGATTTTAGATCCTTGATGGCTTCAAATACTTTATTCAAAGAGCAAGGCTCTTTTCTTTTACGCACACTTTTTTAAGTAAAAGAGGAACACACTTCTATACCACATGCAGTTTTCAGAATCTGAGCACATGTGGCACCCTAAAATGTCTCCCAATCTTTGAATTTCTGCTCCAGGAACATACATCACGGTTTTCCTGGCTAGAGTGTGAAGGTTGATTCCTTGATCTTAGGCGATTGGAAAGTTCTCTTTTACTTGGCTAAAATGTCTTTTAGTTGTGACACAGTTGTAGGGGGAAATTTTTTATAACCAGGTATGTTTGTACAGTTGTATATAAAGGGTTGATAATATCGCAAATTTAAGGAGTGCTATGATAATGTTTGTACTCAAAGCGGACACTGGAAATACATGTTCCAAATAGAAAATGCATGATATTTATATTGGCACTTTGGAAAGTTATTTTGCTTGACATCGGCTGTATGCAGTAGGGTGAATTGGAATAGAAATTCACATTTAGGTTCCGTGGGTATTCTGACAAGAATGATTTTCATTGTAATAAATATCAGTCATAAATATTTTTGTACTGCAAATCCAAAGATTTTCCCTCAATTTCCTTCATGTGTAAGACTATATAGCTTTTATGAATTATGAAAATTGTCTAATTAAATTTCCTGCTCAGGCGTTTCATTACATCTTGACTTATATTGTGTTTTACTTGTCCCTTGAATTATTTGCTTTTTTACTAAAACTAATACTCGATTATGATTATTCTAATCCCCCTTATTTCTCAAGGTGATGGTGGTCATGCATACCTCAAAGAATGGCTGTGGTGGGCAGGCTTTGCACTTTGTAAGTATAATACATTTCCCTCCTCTTAAGAACATATTTAGAATCCGGAGGTCTTTTATATTACACTGCAAGTCCCTGATTGGCTCTGGATTCTTTCAAACAATGGTTGGCCCAAGTCGATTTTGATTGAAAATTTCAATGAATTTAACGATTTATGCCATACTAACCAAAGACTAAAATTTAAGATGAAGTTATGATTTTGATTGGTACTTCCATCTTGCACAATGTATAAATCTTAATTTTCTCTACATATATGTGGCAGCATAATAATGGGTACTTCTTTATCTACTTATGCTGTTTGAAGAAAACAAAATTAACAACACAAAATAATATGTTTTTATGGCATACATGATTCTGCAGCAGCTCAATTTATGCTTTAAAAAGATCAAGATAACCTATGTGAAGGACTGTTTATCCTAAATTAATGTACTAGATTATTTTAGCAATGTACCTCTCAAATTCACTTACTGGATTGGCATGTTTTTACAAATCTTGTAAAAGCTTTACCTATATTATCTCTGTATTTTGCAGTGGCTGCAGGAGAAATACTCAATTTTGTCGCTTATGCATTTGCACCAGCTCTTCTGGTAACTCCTCTTGGTGCTTTGAGTGTTTTAGTTACGTAAGTAATTCTTTCATTTTCCTTGTAAAAATGATGCTGCATCAGTGTATCCTTGACCTATACATTTCAAACATTGAAATGTTTGTTGAAATGAACATGGTTATTTTAAAGACAGCAGTTCAAATACACATAATTACTTTATGTTTGAGCTAATTGTATATAAACAATGTGAAATGTATACCATTACATAAATATTGGTGATATTTAGCTCACTGTTGTTCTTCTATCACTAAATTAGTCCATTGTATTTTGTGAATATGTTTGAATCACAATTGTAGCACAAAAGATAGTGTAAAAGTACAAAGTGTTGTAGTAAACAATTACAATGCTAATAGTAGGAGTCGAAGTAGAATTTGTTATAGTCACTCATATAGTGATAAAGGTGGTGAGGGGGTTGATGATGTCGACGGTGTTTGAAGTAGTAGCAGTAGTAGTAGCAGGAGTAGTAGTAGTAGTAGTGGTAGTTGTAGTAGTAGTGATATTAGTAGTAGTAGTAGTAGTAGTAGTAGTAGTAGTAGTAGTAGTAATAGTAGTAGTAGTAGTAGTAGTAGTAGTAGTAGTAGTAATAGTAATAGTAGTAGTAGTAGTAGTAGTAGTAGTAATAGTAGTAGTAGTAGTAGTAGTAGTAGTAGCTATAGCAGTAGAAGTTGTAGTAGCTATAGTAATAGAAGTAGTAGTAGTAGTAGTAGTAGTAGTAGTAGTAGTAGTAAAAGTAGTAGAAATAGTAGAAATAGTAGTAGCCAGAGTAGTAGTAGTAGTAGTAGTAGTAGTAGTAGCAGTAGTAGTAGCAGTAGTAGTAGTAGTAGTGGTGGTGGTAGTAGTCATGATATAAGAGGTAGTAGCAGCAGTAGTTGGAGTATTATCAGTGTTGTTTTTAGTGATGGTGATTATAAATTACATGTAATTTGTAAAAAGATTTAGGAATATGTTTTGCATTCCTTCGTACATGATTACATTGAAGAAAAAATCTTTTACCACTATTCATGTGGCTCAATTCAATTTCTTTCCTTTTCTTTCCAATCTAGAGCTATCCTATCCCACTACTTCCTGAAAGAGAATCTAAACCTACTTGGTAAAGTCGGCTGCATGCAATGTATATTAGGCTCAACCATCATGGTTTTACATGCTCCTGCAGAAGAAGGAGCAGAGACACTCGCTGAATTGTCTGTACGATTACAGGATCCAGGTTGGTATAATGTATATAATTGGGGATCACCTTGGCAAACATTTTATTCCCAGAAATTCAATCTCAATCTCAAAAATTTAACAAAAGTAGCTGGCAAGAAACTTGTATGAATGAGCTTGCCTGTTTTTTGCCAGATCTGCCAGGGGCCTGTAATAAACATAAAAGAGATACAATACATTGAATATCAATCATATCTCTATGGTAAATGTTTTGCCATAGACTTACGATTAAAGGTCCACTTTTATGACAATGCATGTTGACTTGTGATGATCTATGCTACCCTTACCATCACCCTTGTGAGTGAGAGAGCTGCCAAATGTGTCCCATACATTTTAAAACAATTTTTCTTTATATTTTACTGAGCCAATTTGGGAACGCCCCTAAAAATTCTTTTCATATGCAGAGTACTGTATATGAGGTCATATACAGTACTATGCATATGAATAGAATGTTTATGGGCATTTGTGGCAATCCCCTGAAGGGGAACTTATTTCATTTACAAAGGATATTAGGACGTAGTTTCACCAGACGTGAACATACCTTTAATCATTCCACCATTGAACCTGTTGCCTGTTGTTTCTATTGATAGAATTGTGGAAACATTCAATTGATACTCCATTGAGCAGTAATTGCATTCCATCGTCATCATTGATCACTGATCATGGTCATCCTGGCCTTTGTTCACCAAGTTCACCTCCCTTAATAATGGCCAGTTGTAAACATTACGCAATTAACATAAGACATAATGAGGAATGATTCAAAGTATGTTCAGGTCAGGTGTAATTACATCTTAGTGTCTTTTGTAAATCAAATAAGTTCCCCTCCAAGGTATTTCCACAAATGCTCCCTAAACATTCTCTTCATATGCATAGTACTGTATATGACCTCATATACAGTACTCTGCATATGAAAAGAATTTTTAGGGGCGTTCCCAAAATGTATCTCTAAAATATAAAGAAAAATTATTATAAAATATATGGGAAACATTTGGGAGCTCTCTCACTCACAAAGGTGATGGTAAGGGTAGCATAGATCACAACAAATCAACATATATTGTCATAAAAGTGGACCTTTAAGTTGACCTTGATCAGCTCTTTAAAAGTGCTCAACACATATCCTTCATGAACATTTCACTCTTGTGAATGTAGTATCCTTTGGAGGGTCACAAAAATCTTAGCTGTGCATAAGATATCATATAGGTATATTTTCTTAAAAACTAATGTACACTAGGTCCTCACCTATATGCTTGGGCGTTGGGAGTAAATGTTGATGTAAATGTATGATTTTAGACAGAATAATGACACTGCTGAATTTAAGGATTTGGATCTGCAACAGTGGTATCTATATTACTTTTCGTAACCTCTGACCTTTATCCTTTGAGGTAGTCTCAATTCTATACAAAATCAGAATATTCAGATCAGATGGTACTCGGCCATGAAATAGAAATTTGAGTTGTTGAATCTTTTATAAAATCATGTTAAGATGTGTTCTGGGCTCATGGGGAGCCAATTTATATTAATGATATGTTTAAGTCGGATACATGTGCCAGTGTTTCTTATTTAAAATGGAGGGACTTTGGTAGGATCTGTTTATACTTTGATGAAATCTTAACTTTATGAACTTCATGTTTCTATTTCTTTTTGATGCAGTTTTTGTGACGTACATCATAGCCTTATTGATCATGGTAGTCATTCTCATTTACGTCATCTCACCAACGCACGGTCCAAAGAATATCCTGGTCTACATCTCCATATGCTCGCTGGTCGGCTCCCTCTCTGTTCTAGCTTGTAAAGGCTTCGGCATCGCCATCAAAGAATTCCTGAATGGCACAAACACATTACTCTTCCCAATCACATGGTTTTTATTATCATGTCTGGTTGTGTGTATATTAATGAGCATGCATTATCTGAACAAAGCATTGGACACATTCAATGCAGCTGTCATAGCACCCATATACTACGTGTTCTTCACAACGTGTGTTGTGACTGCTTCGGGTATTCTCTTTAAAGAGTGGGCAAGCATGAGCACCCAAGATATATTGTCCACCGTTGCTGGATTTTGCGTCATCATCATGGGCATTTATCTCTTGCATACATTCAAAGATGCAGACATTTCGCTGGATTCCGTCACGATAGGATCAGCCAAAAAAGGTGAAACCTCTTCGAACTCCACTCTTCCTTTGCTAAATAGTCACAGTAGTATCAATATGGGTGACAGCGATACTGAATCTACTGGAAAGTGATGCGTAGTGAATGCAGAGTAATATTATGATAGATAATTATATGAAAATGTTCCTGGCGCCATATACTGGAACGAATGTGTATTTGTTGTGGATGCAATTTGGTGTGAATATGAATTTGACACCATATTATGACGAAATATGATGATAAAATACTGTAAACACATCTATCGAGTAATATTTGTCAACTACCTGGTTAGCTTGTGTAAAAATCAACATGATCCATAATGCATGAGTGAATACACACAAGGCGGAATATGTTACTTTTTAATAGCCACAAGAATTTTTTTAAGTACTTTGGATAGGAATTATTTAATTTCAGCTTCTATTGCACAATTTGAAAGACAATTAATTTTTTTAACTTTGACTATGATTGATATTGGAATTGCATTTTTCTGTCAAATATGTTTCCAATTTGACTGTGAAAAATGTGCAGATTGATAGAATATGGTCTTATTATATTTAATGACATAACAAGCAAATGGGCACTACAAAATGTTCACATTTTGTGCTCTATCAACATTCTAAAATATATCCATTTGACCTTAAAAAAGTGACATTTTCTCCTTTGACTTGTGCTCCATTATGTATCATCTTGGTTTTCACACAGCATTTAGCCTTAAAGTTGAAAAATATTACCTGTATTTTTTTTAAAGATATGCTGCTTCTAAAACAGGGGTACATGTAGTTACTTTGATATGTTAGATCAGCCTTGGTGGGTAAATCTAAAGCTCGTGCCATGGGAGATATAATTATTGCAAAATGATTGACAATCATGGAACACTGATGTTTTTGGTTTCAAGCAAGACCAATGACAAACTCTTGAAGCAATGGAATACACATAGAACACTGAATTTCAGGATACTGCTTAATAGCAATATAGTTTTTATATACTTTTACTTTTGATATGTGCTCAATACCCCCCCCCCCCCAATTAAATAAGATTTTTTATTCCAAATATCCAAAACAACCCTTTGGAATACTGGACTGTAATAGTATTTTCAATCACAGAGAGAGCAGCCAGTCTTATGTAATATGTGCATTGAATTATGTAGTGTTTGATAATAACGCCTTTTCTTCAATTGGAAATGAGCAATCATATCTTAAAAATACAAGCTTTACCAGGTAACAATAACAGCCTTTTTTTAATTTTAAGTATGAGAAACAATCCAATTTTACCTGTACAATTTTGCTACCTCAAAACTTGTGATGGGAAATTAAATTCTGTTTATAGTTAACATTGTTTTATAAGTATTGCTCCAACCTTTATAAGTTCTTTTTTTTTAATTTCTTAATACAATATATTGTACACATTTTAAGAATAGATTCTGCCCACACTTCAATATCAAATTCCTGTAGTAAGGAATTCATGTAAATATTTTCCTTATGATAAAGGGTGTTCTATTTCTTCTCTATGATACTTTTAAGAAGCAAGAACATTTTTTTTTAATTGTATAAACTTATCATATTGTTTATATTTGTTTGTATCTTACATTTATTATTCTGCTTCCAAGTTGAGGATCTATTGATGCTTGTGTTCAATCAAATGGGTAATATAGGCTGAGATACTTTAACTTCAAAATGTCATTAATCTTCTTGTGTCAGTACATGTAGTATGTTTTAGAAGTAAAAATCAAAGTTGAATGAAAAATATTGAAGTGCATGTCATTTTCTTTTAAATGTAATATACATGTTTTGTAGATGAAATTCGATACGGGTTTAAAGAAAATGGAAAAGAACTAAAAAAAAAAAAAGATCTTAAATTCAATCCAATGGGATTAAAAAAATTAAAATTATTTTTCATTTATTCGTACAGAAATGTAAATTTTATAAATGTATGTATTTATGTATACATATACTTGTTCATTGTATTGTTACAAATTTTGCAATTTTGTACACAGTTGAAAGCATGTACAATAAAACAAATTATATTGTTAAAATAGGATAGAGGACAAAGAAAATTGAAAGAAGTAAAAATGAAAGAGTCACTCGGGAAATTCCACCTGAAAAATAAGATGAAAAACACTTCTAGAGTAAATGAAATATTTCACTCTGTTTTTTTATTTGAGTGACTCTCTCATTCTAACTCATCTATATACAAAGTATAAAATGATAATGCTACAATAGAGCTGTGTGTTATGTTGAATGTATATGTGTATTTTTCCTCATTTTACAGTGAAACATCTGCTGTAAGAAAAAAGTATCATGTAGATGGAAATGGTACATATGCAACATCTATTTGTCTTTACAGTGCTTAATGCTATTTCCTAAATTGTAAGATTGCAATGCCAGGATAAAATTCTCACATCTTGGAGGACACTCACTATGAAAAGCTCCTTTATTTATTTATTTTTTTTAATTATTTCTACATCTTGTATCTTGTGAAAATCATTTTCCAAGTATGAGGCATTTTCTTAAAAATTTGATATTTGTTAAAATTGGAATAATAAACAAGATGGCTCAGATGTTGGACAGATGATATTCTATGGAATGATCAGAAAATGATTTTCTGTGTAAAGTACAGAGATACTAACCATTCCATAATGTACATGAGGTTAATTAGATAATCAAAAATTAACCAGCTGGACAAAGGTGAGGGAAAGTATAATAGCAATAACTATTCCCTCTGCTATTCACTTGTGATGAAAGCCTTGAATCCACATCAAAATATGCCTTTTGGATATTCCGGAATTGTTGGAATCTTTGCATATAGCTGGATTTGTTGTGTAATCAGCTTTTTTCATGTAAAGCATGGAGGATTCGTTTTCTTTTTTTAAAAATAATTCTATATGCACTTTCTTGATTATGTTTTCGTGACATGCACTGTTTGTGTCTTTCCTCAACGAAGTGAGAACCAGGATCATAGATGATATTTTCAGAACTGAATAGATTGTGCTTTCACTCTGAATTTATTGAAATAAGTATTTTTTTTACCAATTTCTATTAAAATATAGATAAAACCCCAGTGAGTAACCCATTTTGCATCACAGCTATAATTGATTCCATGGAGGTGTTTATGTAGTTAAATTTCATTTGGAACCTGTCAGAAATGTACTTTATTTGAGAGACGAAGTGCAAGCAAATCTCCAATGTTTACTCATTATCAGCTGTTATGTCATACATGAAGCTGGTTTCAGTTATAGTTTCAACCATGCTAGGAAAGTACACAAATTATCAATTTTTGTTGCTTCACATCCTCAAATAATTGCTTACATGAAGATAAAATGTTGATGCAATTGTAGATGGGACCTTTCAAATGGAAATCAGATATAAATCGGTTTTTTAAACTTTTTTTTAGTTTCTTGTCTTCCTCATTCCATAACCTTCAATTTGATATATTGATCAGCTTCATATGCAGAGTATTGAGTGATAGATTAGCATATTTTTTTTTGTATTTACAAAAAATATTCAGACAAGGAAATGCAATGATTCTAAAGTGATTTTAAATTATATCCAGCACAAAGCTCTCAAAGTAAAGTAGTATGTGACATGTTATTAGCCCTTTTGACACAAACTATAAAAATGGCAAGGCTATATTTTCATGTGTATTGTAATGTTACTATAGAAAAAAATTGTATTGCTGCAAATGTGCTCCCAAATTTGAAATGATCTATATCTGCTTCTTGATTAAGTCTTTATTGTTCAGCCATTATGTGTAAATGCCATGGGACTCACGTCAAAGAAATTGTGTATCAAAATCAAAAGATAAATTATTTTGTTCCTGAGTTTCTTTCAAGATATGACAAACAAAGGATTGTTTTCCATAATCAATGTTCATTTTGTTATTCACAATTTTTCTGACCTGACTCAAGATAACAAACAAAATGTTTGATTGTAATTGTGATTCATATGAATCGACATTTGGGTGGTCTTCCTCCATAGTGTAGTGTTATTCTGTTTAAGGCTGAATTTAGATAAAATAACTTTGTTGCATTGTAATGTTAATTTTTCTATGCAAGTAATATTTTTTTTCCATTCTAATTCATTTCTAAATTCACAGAGATGTCTCTTGCCAAAATTACTTGCATGTTGCAAAGATTTACTTAGTTTGGGGACTCTTCAACTGCTGTACTAGGTCGAAAAGATGTTTTGTTTGTACTCTCTTTGGCCCTCATGCCAAAGTGTTTGTATGACAATGGCATTCTCTAACTAATGGATAAATTAATGAGAACAAATAAAAAGATGAAGAAACTGTGAAAATTTGACTAGAATCTCAGTGCCAATCCGTTCAAAAGTAATGATTATTCATATTTTTTTACTTAATAATATCCTATGATAGAGATCCTTGAGTTGGCAACTTTGGATAGATCTGTGATGTTCTTGCGGACAACTGCCCATTCACTTTATTTTCAAAATAAGATTAAATATGAAATGTAAAATAAGGACATGCTTCTTTCCAAAATACGTGCAGAATTTTGTTCATTGTTCTGAAAAAAATTAAAAAATGTGAAAGTTGGTATACCAGATGAGTGAGAAGTTTTCCAACATTATGTCACAGACTCCATATGAGTTGCCATCTTAACAGATTCCCATCAGCAGCAGGGATTACAATATAATCAACATTTTGAAAATCGATTTATTTTTTATGGATAATCCAAATCTGTTGTCATTTGTTCATCTCATTTTTCATCAACCACTGACAGCCCAATAATTTGAGGGGTGGGTTCCCCAGTATATTGCAACATAACAGTACTTTTCTTCAGAGTACATACATAGGATATGAATGTTACCTCATTTGCTCATCTGTTATGACTACTAAATCAATTTAATGCATGATGTAAAATTAGTTGATTCGTATGAACAGATTGTATTCTTTGTTTGTACTTCTGACATTGATAGTTGTACTTCCGATCCAGAACTGAATTTGTTTACATGTAGTCTGAAGGCTTTATTTAGCGTAATAACGTAGATCGTACTTTGCAGAAAAGCTTATTTTAATGAGGGTGTAGCTCTAATGTACTCTGAAATATTTGTGAATGTATTTACCAAAAAGGGTGATTCAGGATAAATGGTAATGATGGTGGTTTATGCACTGCCGGATTGAGCCGACCTGTTGCCATTCTGTACCAAAAAAAAGTTGTAATTTACACCTTTTTTATTATTATATTTGACGTTGATGTCTTTTGGATATTTGTTGTGTTTTAATTGAAAGCTGCCTTTGATTATGTAACGGATTGATTGAATATAGAGAATTCAATATTAGAATGATGTCATCAGTCTAGCAGTGTTTTAGGATATCAGAGGATATTGGTTGTAGACATGCATTTGTAATATATATTTTGATCATTTCAGGACAGTGATTTTTGAAGGATAGATATGCCAGGTTTTATTTGGAAACATGCCTTTTGATACTGTTGGATTATGTGTATATGTATTGACATTTTTCCTTGTTGTTCGTACTATGTGAGTCATTTTCAAACAATCTCATATTGATTGGGATGATGTATTTGATGAGGATGTTCTATGAATGAGATTATAATACAGTATCAATATTGATAAATGAATTACATGTATTTTGAAGTCTCCATTTTTTTTTATTTAATGGTGTATGGCTTCTCACAACGAAACTGTGAACGTACTTCCTGCTCTTGAGATTTGTGTCTAGACTTTGAGAAACGTGAAATATTTTTCGGGGGGAGGGAGGGGGGTAAACAAAAGACAAAAGTTGCCTGCGTGCATGAGATAGTGTGAGAGATGTGAATTATGAAAACTATTTTATCTTATATGTTATTTGTTATCTCTACCATTACCTCATAATCAGATTTTAGTTGAACTAAACTTTCATGATAATTGATTAGCACCATGAGGATATTTTGCTCCACAAAATGATTGTTGCGGTGTTTAGGACATCCCTTTATGAAGTAAATGAACCGACAGCCCTACAAAGCAAACTGATGAAATTTGGCTTAAATATGTAGACATTTCTTCTTTTCACCCCCACACATTTTGTATTTATTAATTGATTCATTTTCAGCCATTGTCATATTGGTATTCTTGTGATATCACTTTTCAAACACGGATATGTTCTGATATAACAATGAATCGTCAAATAATAGTTTTTGTAAATGATTGGCATGTTTATAACTTTTCACTTCAAAATCAATTTATGGAGAAACAGCACAATTTTAGTCAGCAATCCCAGGTATAAACATAACGCGTATTTCTGTTTCTGACATTGTCATTTGGACTAATTATTTCATCAATGCACAATTTTTTCACATTTTTTCGTTTTATTCAGTTTATTTTGCAATTTTCCAATGGGAATGAAATAAGATATATTTCTGTAAAATTAAGTCGAACGGCAATTCAATGCTCCTATGATGCTATTCAAATCGGAACCGGTTTGTGATTGTTGTGTCAGCAAAGTTTAATACACGCCATACGGATCTATTGTCCCATAACCCTCTTTATTTACGGAAATAGTTTATATAGTATTGTATGAGCAATATTGCGTGCATAGGTAGTCTTGATCGTATCACACAACAAACCTTACTTTTCTGAAAATAATTTCAAGTAAAAAAAGAAGAAACTTTGGATTTATCCAACCGGAGCTTCAAACTTGCGCTTCATGAGCTGTGCTCAGAAATATATATATATATTTTTTTTTTTTTACAATAATACACGTTATAGGAATTGTTTTCCAATATACTTGCCAAGGCATGTTTCCTAAATATAACAAATCCCAATTTTTTTAGCAAGGATTATCGTAAATTTAGATAATGGATCTACCGCACTACCTGCGTTATTTTCCTCTCTTATTTTCTTTGTTTGTTGCTGTAGGGAATATTATTACGTGTAGAACATTTCATCCACATCATGAGAGGTTGAAATTATGTGGAAGGTAAATTCACGTTGAATGTAATTTCTATGTATGCCTATGATTATAGCGATGGATTAGTACTGGCAAAATGTTTCATATATATGCTTATTGAGGTGAATAAATTGATTAATCTGTGTAGCCGAGTAATTAGCGAGTATTAAAATACGACGATTAAATGGATTTCAGAAGTACACTCTTGGGGTCACGCTTAGTGGCGAAATATCGTTTTCATTCATCCACTTGTTAATTAACGTCCATTATAACGCGTCCATTTTCATTTTTTTCACAGAATAAGGGACGTGAACTTTGTTCAAGGACAAGTATAATGAAAGGAAATGCAAATTTCGTTTGCAACGTTAATTTGTATAATACTGCTCTAATCCAGTCAGGTTTACCATAGGGCAAAAATGGCTTGAATGCCAAAGCAGACGACCCTCTTTATTCTTGGGGCCTTCACTCAAATGTTTTTTTTTTAAATCACAGTAAAACTAGAGGAAAACATGAGAAATATAACCTGAAAAGTCATTTTCAGACGTTTTCTACATGAAAAAAGTCATTCTTTGGCACCGAAACAATTGTCTGTTCCCCTTTTCTATTCTTGACTAGATTCTTCTCAAAGTGACCCGATTAGATTGATTTTAGTTCGATAGAGAGATCTGATAAAACCTAAAAGAAATGGATGTAACGTCCGTGTGTTAGAGAAGTGATCGTTGCCAAAGGTTATTGTTGCAGAAAGACAAAGAAATCCATAGCAGCAATTTCAAAGGCATGATTATTCTATGTAAGAGCAGACGTGAATGAAATTGCTAGTTTCGTGCAACATTGCTCTTTATACCATCACTTCGTGAAAACGCGGACATTTTTTCAACCAAAATTGTATCATTTATGTGCATTTTTTTTTTTGGGGGGGGGTTGCTTTGTAAACCAAGAGCCGACGAGTGACTCTTGACGGCATATCAAAATTGGGTGAAAATAATAATCTGTTCGGTGGTATAAGAGTTTCATCCTTGTGACATGGTTGTGACAGATAATCGTAAAAGCCCCCCCCCCCCTTCGAGCCCCTCCCCCAGAAAAAAAATGATACCCTCCTTATCATAATTTTTTTTTTTACTTAGGATCTTGCTACTAGGCTTTTAACTCGCAAATAAGTCATTGACTGATATTCTCTTTTACAAGGAAATTCATTTGCGTGTCAAATAAATCGTTTCAGATTTGATGTTAGGTTTTTCCATTACATTTCCTTGTTGAAAATGATGTGATATATCTTGGAGGAAACAGTACGGTACATTATAGTATCTACACCAGTTGGATAAACTTCCACATTCCTTCTTAGAATTACCACCAGCTTAATATTGTGCATTTCAGAACGGTTTACATATCACTTTTTATGGATTAATTCATTTCTAAAATGTACATCCTCCGTAACATAAATATTTCCTATACTGTAATTGTTTTGTTTTGAATTTGCCGAATAAATAATAATAATAATAATAATAATAATTTCCAATCAATCGCTCGCCAATCAATTGTTCGATTGATATGAATCGCAAGTCTATGGGAAATCATGTACTAAAATTTACGATTAATCGCAAAAAAATGATTGTATCTGTGTTATGTTACTGCCCCCTGATATATTTATGCTGTATACCATCCCTTTCCCTCCTGTGTTTTAGGTGCTTCTGCTTAAAATTATTAGAAACCAGTTTTGTGAATGAAAAGAGGAATTAAGATAAACAATTACGATTTTAAGATCCTAGAAAGTTATAGCAAACTACAGGAACGGGATTTTTGTGACATTCGTGAGATATGAGCTCATGCCAAAATTCATTGCCCATTGTCATGATTGTTGAATTGTCTTTTGGTATACGGTATGTCTGTTATATTGAGGACATTCTAATCTATCGACCCAAGTTTCCACCAGCATGAGCGAAATAGCTTGCCTATGACGTAGGAGAGTGTGTAAACTTGCATGTTATAGCACAGCCCCCGACGTAGCAGCGCCCCCAACCACCACCAACACTTTAAAAAAAAAAGCGTTACGCTGTCCTTGTAACGACCATTAAATATACAAATACAAAAAAAAAAAAACCGACAGAAAATGAAAAGGAAGAAGGAAGGAAATCCAGAGATCCAATTTCATGGAATAGCATGCCAATAAATCGAGGATATGTATAATTGAATATTCACCATGATTTTCCCGATTTTTCTCAATTATTTCTATTAAGTGTCATATTCCCTCACCCTCATTCAATGAATGCTGCTTTATTTTGCAGAGATATAACACAATTATCAGGATTTTGATTTTTTTGTCAACTAAATGGTTTCCAGAAAGTTTGAATAAAAACTTGTTACATTTTTATGCCTCCGCCACCGTAAGGTGGTGCCGGAGGCATTATGTTTCTTGCTTGCTTTGCTCTCTCCTTACAAATTACTATCACGTTGTATTACTGACGATATAGATTAAATTATAGCCAAAAGATGTTTTACTGCATAAATATTATATAGACCCAAATGACCTTATGTTTCAATATCATGTTTGGTCTCCTTAGACACTAAAATAAACTAGTTAGAGTGACTTGATTAACGCTGTTTTATTTTTGCAGGGATATACGTAACACAATTATCAGGAATTTGATTTTTTTTTCTGTCAACTAAATGGTTTTCAAAAAGTTTGAGTTAAAACTTGTCATATGTTTTTTGCTTGCTTTGCTCTCTCGTCACAAATTACAAATCACGATTATAGATTTACAGCCAAAATATGTGCTACTGCACAAATAGACCCAAAGGACCTGATCATGTTTGGTCTCCGTAGACACTTTTTAAATAAACTAGTTAAAATGACTAGATGAAAGTGTAGGATGCAACCTCCCGTTATTTTGGATTTGATTACAGTCTTTCTCACTATAACATAGAATTTAAAAACAATAATAAATTACTGGTTTACTAGTTGACTTGTCATCTAGTGATTTTGAGTAAGATAATCCTGGATGCACCTCTGGTGGAAGATCTCATTAAATTCAATAATTTTACAAGATTTTACGTCTTTCATTCAAGCGGCTTCTCGCGAACAGGGTAAATAATGCCCAATTTTCGCAAGACTTGAAAGGAAAAGGGGTTATAACTCATTTTAGTATTCATTCCAACTGTATGACCCTTGTATCACGTGTCTGTATACAATCGGAATTTTGACAAGCATCATGCGAGTATCCTGGAAGGGGGGGGGGGCGCGCCAACTCCCCCTTGACAAAGTACTGGACACGAGCATGAGCATTATATTGATGAAGAAGCTATCCAGGGGGTCGATTGCACGAAATAGTCTGGGCTATCCTCTTCCTGCCAAGAAATGTTGACTTCTTGTTCCATCAACATAACATAGAGGTATGTGTCTATTCCAAGAGGGTATCACAAGAAGTTAGAACATCTTATAACAAGAAGATGATATAGCTGAGACAATTTCGTGCAATTGGCACCATGCAGCTCTTTTCAATTGCGGTTAATGTATGTATTTTTTTGTTGATCAAAAATAGTGATGGTGAGAATCGTTTTTATTTCTGTACCAGCCTTTAATGTTATTCGAAACAGTGCGCTGGGAATAATTGTTAGCACTATTCCTTTGAGCATTGATATATCATTGCCATTCACATACTGATTCTCATACAGGGCATTACACATCGCGAAATTATGGTTATTGTTGATCCACCAATACCCTTTTTGTACCCCATCAGTTTTACGGAGCTACTCGTCCATTTCTTGCTAAATAAATGATATCATCGATTGAAGAAAAAAAAAGAATTTCAGCATGCTCATGATTAGGTGCTTCTCAATAATAATAATAATTTCTAAAGATGTGATTACCGGATAGAATTCTGATGAGATCTCATCAAAGCGCTGTTGAACAAAAGAAGAGGAATGGAAAATTGTATTTTTCATATTTTATTAATAAATTGTACTTCAATTTATACATTTACAAACCATCACAAACAAAGTTAATATCATGAAATTGGTACAAGTGCAAAACTAAACCCACGATTCATTCAATATCGCACACAAAATAAATAGAATGTTATAATGACAAGCTCAATGGGTATACGTAAATAATAAATACACTACAGGAT
>BQKZ01000474.1:106310-122073 GCA_036244855.1 Temnopleurus reevesii | reverse complement strand
TCCATATGTTTCTTCAGAAGGGGAAGCTCACAGCACTTATAACAATTCATACAGGGGCAAAAACCTTATCAGTGCTCTGTATGTAGCAAATGTTTTTCCATCAAACCCAATCTGCAGATACATATGAGAATTCACACAGGAGAAGAGCCCCATCAGTGTTCCGTATGTGGTGAATGTTTCACCTCCAAGCCATCTCTAGAATGCCATCTTAGAATTCATACAGGGGAAAAACCTTATCAGTGTGAAGTTTGTCACAACAGATTTGCACGGAAGACTGGTCTCAGGGACCATATGAATATTCACACAGGAAAGCATAAGTATTGATGCGCTGTATGCAATCAAGGATGTTCACGGAAGAGCTCATTTCAAGAACCCACAGTGGCGAAAAGCCTTATCAGTGTGATGTTTGTGACAAAGTATTCTCAACACAGAGGAACAACAGCGTGGTGCATTCGAGAATCCACTCAGGAGAAAAATGCTTGCAAGAAAGCATTTACCCAGGGGAGTTCCCTCAAGGAACATGTCAAGAGAATGCATAAAGATGATAAAGCTACTCCAGAGAATGTCTCAGCAAATCATTTAATAGCTTTCAATGTCTCTGTTGACATTTTTAGCATACACACTTTAGGTTTGTGAGAAAACAAGGTGCATATTAATACATGCATTATTTGATTATGCAATCTTTGAATCACAATGGAATTTCTCTTTGTGTGAGAAAGATATTTGTGTCCTGTGCTTCAAAAAAAGGTCACAAATAGAATGAAATATTCAAAGATCATTGCCATTGATGTGAATGTGTTTTATTGATCACAAGGCCAAAGCAACTTATGTATTAGAATTATAAATTACTGTATAGAACAAGCAAATGTTTACAGAATATTTTGTCTCAATAAATAAAGATTAAAAATATGATTATTAATTTCCAACATCTGCTTCAGCCAATTTTTATTATATTTTTTACACTTTTTTTGCTATGGAATCAATACATTTAAGATATATTTCAAAAGAGTCCAAAAAAGAACATTTTTGGATAAATTGAACAAACATTTTAATTGTTTGTTGTTTCAAAAGTATTATGGCAAGTAGGATTAACAAATCTTGAGGATTAAGTGGGATCAAACATTGTAAGACTAACATTTACAGTGGAACAAACTTTTTATCTCAGATGATTACAGATATTACAACTATATTACAGTGGTGAATGACGCAGCTCTTGCATGTGCTTCTCACATTTGGAAATAGTTGTATAATGACACGAGATAGTGGTATTATGATACACGTTTATTTATTTTGAAATTTGTATCAGACAATAAAGGAGTATGGTGTGCGGCAACCTGCAGGTATATGCGTATCGCAGACTGACACAAAGATAGATAGAGACAGAGGCAACAAGGATGTGATTTGTTCAGTTCATTGTGGTAAGCCAGCTACATACATTTATTTATTTTTCTTAATGTTAACATCGGTTGTTGAGTAGTAAGACGAATATTTTGTCAAAGAACCAGCAATTTATTTTCAAAGTCCACAAAGCTTTTCAATAGAAGAAATTTAAATTTTGTCCTTTGAAATGTCAGTTTATAATAAAAGTTATGTGGCGAGAAAGGTGAAATCAAACCATTCATTGATGTTTTAATTTCAAAGAAAACAAAAATTTGCATTGATTGCCTTCATCACTCTGGTTCTCTCTTAAGTACTGGAACAAAGTCAAATGGAAAGGTCCGGAAATAAGAATTCGCCCCATATCACACCTATACTTTTCTGTCAAGAATTTTACAAGTTTGTATACATTTGAACCTTGTTTTAACAAGGCCCATGGTTTTAGAATTGCATATTTTTATATCAGGAATCTTCCAACCAAAGATTATATTATATGTCTATCAGATGTATGGATGAGGGGTGTAATACCAAACACAATAAAAAAATATTTTCTAAAAGAGACCATAAATTGTTCTAGAGACAACATTTTGTGGACGATTTGCCTATTATCTATCAAATATATAACAATATTTGAAATTCTTTCTTCATAAATATGCTAGATGTAGTATTTCAATCTCTATGAACTTGACACAATCTGTCAAGTTCTCTGATATATNATGAAAAAGAAGTTGTAAAAAGAAACGTTTCAGTTGATAGTAACATACGTATGCACAGTTTTCAAAATAATCAATCTCATAAAGTTTTATTTGAGGTCAAAGTTCACATAAATTTTCGTCCCGTCTGTCACGCTTTTATTGATCTTTTTAATGTCTATAAATGATAAGTGGTCAGATTTGATTCAAACTTGGCAAAAGTAACTTAATGACTTAATGCTAGACCTACACATGCATATTTGCTTAAAATAAAAGTTATGAAGATAATTATGAATGATTTTACTTTGTCCCGTCTGTCACGGCCCGTCTGTCATGTTTTTATGTCCCGTCTGTCACAGTATTATTGCCAGGTTTTTGTGTTTCTATGCAACGATTAAATTGAAACTCGAAAGGTGACAGGTATATTATTGAGGAATCAATGTGCAAGACATAATTTTGTGACTGTCAGATAGTGCGTTGCCATGGTAACCATAATTTTATCAAATCCTTTAATATCAAATATGTTCGCCTTTTTCGGAGCGTTCATGGTCAAATTTGATATGTGCTCACCTGCAGATGTCATTGTACAGAGCATTAAAGTATTAGAATTTGAAAAAAGGTGTTGCCATGGTAACTGCAGTCTCTTTCAAAACTCAGAGAAGTTTAATTCAAGTCAAATTAGGTCTGTTTGATGATTTCTTTTTATTAGATAATGATTTGATAAAAACCAGAGCTCAATGAAGCATGATATGTTCCACATGCACTTTTGAATTTTATACTCAGCAATGAATATTCATAAATAAAATATTGACCCAAATTTAGCCTGAAAGCTATAAAAGGAAGTGAAATTACAGTGTAGTTGTATTTTGGGGGATTAAAATTGAAGAGAATATGCAGACATAATTGCAGTAGTGTGTATCAACATGCAAAGAATGCTGCTCAGTTATTCAAAGATATAAGATATTGATAAAGAATATTCAAAGGAAAATATAAATTTTCATAAGTTATACAGGTCATTTTGTATATATAATAAGGCTCTTTTTACCAATGATTTGGTATGCTTCTTATGCCCAAGTATGGTGCTTTTGCTCTAATACTAATCTCTAGACATAATTTGCATATCCTAACAGCTTNAGATTCTCAACACAGAGGAACAGGGTGGTACATTCGAGAATCCACTCAGGATATAAATGCTTGCAAGAAAGCATTTACCCAGGGGAGTTCCCTCAAGGACCATGTCAAGAGAATGCATAAAGATGATAAAGCTACTCCAGAGAATGTCTAAGCAAATTATTTAATAGCTTTCAATGTCTCTGTTGACATTTTTTAGCATACACACTTTAGGTTTGTGAGAAAACAAGGTGCATATTAATACATGCATTATTTGATTATGCAATCTTTGAATCACAATGGAATTTCTCTTTGTGTGAGAAAGATAATTGTGTCTTGTGCTTCAAAAAGGTCGCAAATAGAATGAAATATTCAAAGATCATTGCCATTGATGTGAATGTGTTTTATTGATCACAAGGCCAAAGCAACTTATGTATTAGAATTATAAATTACTGTATAGAACAAGCAAATGTTTACAGAATATTTTGTCTCAATAAATAAAGATTAAAAATATGATTATTAATTTCCAACATCTGCTTCAGCCAATTTTTATTATATTTTTTACACTTTTTTTGCTATGGAATCAATACATTTAAGATATATTTCAAAAGTGTCCAAAAAAGAACATTTTTGGATAAATTGAACAAACATTTTAATTGTTTGTTGTTTCAAAAGTATTATGGCAAGTAGGATTAACAAATCTTGAGGATTAAGTGGGATCAAACATTGTAAGACTAACATTTACAGTGGAACAAACTTTTTATCTCAGATGATTACAGATATTATAACTATATTACAGTGGTGAATGACGCAGCTCTTGCATGTGCTTCTCACATTTGGAAATAGTTGTATAATGACACGAGATAGTGGTATTATGATACACGTTTANTATCCTAACAGCTTGTTACATTTAGATGGTCATTATTTTGTATGGTTACAAATCAAGAAACAAGACTGCTAGGCGGCTGCGCAGTCAATTTTGCCATTTTTGCTTGGATATCAAGTGGTGGATGCTCGGGCTCTGCTTTTTTTTTAGAACATCACTTGGTCGCTTATGAAGATTTGGTGTTGGGTAAAAATTTCAATGGCCTCTGATCAGTTTTCCTCATCAACCAATATACGCTCAACGCACTGACCATTGGCATCCAGGCCCTTATCAATTTGAGGGATCAACGGTGTTATCTTTTTTATAACAGATACTAGATCTAATGGTGTCAAGCCATTGCTGGTAAGTTGGTCGTGGGTGATTGGTGGTCAACCGGTGGACAAGTCCAAAAATATTATAATAAAAAGGCAGGCCAATCAACAGAAAAACATCATGCCATCAGCAGGTCCTTACAGCCTGCTGGACTCCCTAAATTGTCGCTCGTTAACCTAGGATCCGACCGTATTTGTGAGCATAGCATAGGACCAATTTGGGTAAAAAGTAATTATTTCTTCAAATTGAAAACATTTTTTTTTCAGGGTACTATTGACAGTATATGAGGAACAACACCCAAAATTAGATCATTAAAAAGGGGCTCAGTCATTTCCTATTGATTTTCAGCAAGATCCTTGTAACTTTTGAAAGTCGCATTTTTTCCATTTTATGCATGCTTGAACTCATGCTTGAACTCATGCATAACTGATTGAATAATGTCAACTTTCACAAGCAAGCACGCAGGAAAGCTGAAAAATATTGTGGAACTTGTAACTTATATGCCTATTAAACAAAATTAGCAAAATTTTATGTTATATTACCAACTAGACTTTTCTGTCTTTAAGAATTTCACAAGTTTGTATACATTTGAACCTTGTTTTAACAAGGCCCATGGTTTTAGAATTGCATATTTTTATATCAGGAATCTTCCAACCAAAGATTATATTATATGTCTATCAGATGTATGGATGAGGGGTGTAATACCAAACACAATAAAAAAATATTTTCTAAAAGAGACCATAAATTGTTCTAGAGACAACATTTTGTGGACGATTTGCCTATTATCTATCAAATATATAACAATATTTGAAATTCTTTCTTCATAAATATGCTAGATGTAGTATTTCAATCTCTATGAACTTGACACAATCTGTCAAGTTCTCTGATATATTTCCATTACCAAAATTCTTCATACTTTGGAGCCATCTATGTGAACAATATAAAGTTTTCATCCTTCCCATATGTAAGCACTTGCGTCATACTACATTATAACAGTTTACCGTTTGTTAAGAGTGTTCTACCGAGTTATAACAGAAAACATGTACCAAAGCAAAGGCCAGAAGAGGTCGGCACCGGTGAAATTATTTGCTACATCAGGAATCTTTTTTTTCATCAAAGCTTGAGGTTCCTTTCTCAGAAATTTGTGTTTAAGTATCAATTTTCGCCCATTGATAACACTTGTTTATGCCAAGGAATCTAAGAATAAGCTCAAGCTAGCGGATTTAAGAAGGTGGTGGTACATGAAGTTTATGATGTTATTGAACTTTCTATTGGGTAGATGTTTGAATGCTTGTTTCCTTTTTTTCTTTATACAGACAAATCAAGCCCGCAAGGTGTCCATAACAAAACCAACACTAGAGACAAACTTTATCAGTGTTCAGATTGCAGTGAGTCTTTCCAGCAGAAGGACAAGCTTATAATGCATACTGCAAGCCACTCTCGAGAAAAGACTTTTCTATGTGCAGTCTGTGAGAAATGCTTTACTGCAGAGATAGTCCTACAATGCCACATGAAATTTCATACAGGAGGAAAACCTTACCAGTGTACTATTTGTAGGAGACGTTTTCATTACAGAGTTACTCTTTTATGTCATGAGAGAACACATAAAGGCGACAAGCTTTATCAGTGTACAATTTGCAATGAACGTTTCCAGCAGAAGGAGAAGCTGGCAACACATACTGCAAACCATTCCCGAGAAAAACCGTACCAGTGTGCTGCATGTGAGAAATGCTTCACTACAGAGATTGTCCGCCAGTGCCACATGAAAATTCATACAGGGGGAAATCCCTACCAGTGTAATTTATGCAGCAAAAGTTTTTATCTTAGAGAATGTCTTTTATGTCATGAGAGAATGCACACAAAACAGAAGCCTTTTCAGTGTTCAGTTTGCAATGGCTTTTTCCAAGAGAAGGAGAAGCTTGCAACACATATGGCAAGCCACTGGGGAAAAATTCCCTATCAGTGTCATCTGTGTGGGAAATGTCTGAATTCTGAGACTACTCTAAAATGCCACATGAAAATACATACAGGTGAAACGCCATACCAGTGTACTTTGTGCAGCAAAAAGTTTCCCAACAAAAGGGGTTTTCGAGCTCATCAGAAAACACACGTGACAGAGAGACCTTACCATTGTTCTCTATGTAGAAAGTGCTATAAGACATCGGATAATCTAAGCTCACATATGAAGCTTCATGGGGAAAAATCATTCCAGTGTTCCGTTTGCGGTAAACGATTTCACATGAAAATTCAACTTGTGCAACATTCAAGAACCCATACAGGAGAACGGCCATACCATTGTTCATTATGTAGTAAGACATTCGTTCAATTGGCTGGGCTTACTGGACATATGAAAAGCCACACAGGGGAGAGATCTCATCTATGTTCTGTATGTGGCAAATGTTTTGCTTTCAGGAGCACTCTCAAACACCACATGAAAATCCACACAGGAGAAAAGCCTCATCAGTGTCCTGTTTGCAATAAAAAATTCACAAGAAATTACGATCTCAAGAACCATATGGGCTTACACACAGGAAAATACAAGTATCGGTGCAGTGAATGTGGCCAAGGATGTACAACGAAGAGTAATTATGAAGCACATATGAGAACACACAGTGGAGAAAAGCCTTTTCAGTGTTCTGTCTGTAACAAAGGC
Organism: Temnopleurus reevesii; assembly: GCA_036244855.1. Classification (NCBI taxonomy): domain Eukaryota; kingdom Metazoa; phylum Echinodermata; class Echinoidea; order Temnopleuroida; family Temnopleuridae; genus Temnopleurus; species Temnopleurus reevesii. The sequence continues at coordinate 115,043 of BQKZ01000474.1, read as the reverse complement.
TATCAGAGTCGGTTTAACCTTTCAGTGCATATGAAAATTCACATGGGAGAAAAATCTTATCAGTGTAACTATTGCAAACGTAGATTTACACAGAAGAGTTCGCTTAAGGTACATTTAAGGAATGTGCATGGAGAAGTAAATGTCGAGGCTGATACTTGCACACGATTATCTCAGCATGCTTCGTCTTAAAGGGAAACCAACCCCTGGAATTATCGTGCTCATAATATAAATAAAAATCAGATAACCACACTCTGAAAATTTGAGCAAATGTGGAAAACTTGTTCAAAAGTTCTGAATTTTCAAAGTCATAGAGATATGATGATCTCTGTCGCTGGTGGGGATCCGTGTGATCGGCAAATTCGACTGAATCTGTGACATCATGTCGGAAAACTGCTCATTCACTCTGTGCTTTAAACTTCACATTTCTTGGAAAAGTCAGCAAAATACTAATTTTTGGATGGGGTATAGCATTTCTGTTTTGATTCTGCATATATTTTGAGAAGATTCATGCTACAACTTTATTCTAAATTTTACCTTAATCTACTTTTAGATATTCTATGCACAAACTGAATGAGTAGTTGTCAGACATGACGTCACAGATTCCGTCCGTTTTGCTGATTGCATGGATCCCCTGAGCAGCAGTGATCTTCAAATCTCTGTGACTTTGAAAATTCATAAATTTTGAATGAGTTGTCCGATTTTGCTTAATTTTTCACAGTTTGTTCATCTGATTTTCTTCATTTAAAGAGAGAACGATAATTCCAGGAATTGGTTCCCCTTTAATAAAAATATATATATACTAGTATCCCATATACCTAATTATAATGGGTGACTTCAAGTGTGGTGTTGAATGCTGGTGTTTATGTTGCTTCAACACCAACCTCCATATCAAACCTGAAGTCTGCCGGTAATGGGGTTGACCTCGCAAGATTCTGACGTATTTCCTTTTTTTTTGTTGAATGCTGGTGTTGAATGCCGTCTGCTGAACCGAGGATTGCGACTGGTGTTGACGATTCACATGCGATTTCCCTATTCTTCAACACCAACCCCTAGGGATTGGGACTTCAAGCTCGGTGTTGGTGTTGATGTTGAAATCATGCATTTGATTTTGACTTGCTTAACAGGAGCAGTTTTGCTACCCGTGACATGTCCGTGGTTAAATTAATTTTAAAGTGAAATTTCCTCCTGAAGACTAAAACCACACACTTTATATTGAAGGGCAATGTTTTTCCATCTGGATTTTAAAAATGGTTACACGACGATGTTTTGAAAAAAGATTATTTTGAGAATTTCTGACTGAAAATCATTTCATTGTCAAACTTTTTGCGAGTCTTTGTGCAAGTGCCAAAGACGCCACGCGGTGTTGAGACTGGTGTTGAGCAATCGATGCGGAGATCGTATTGCTTCTGTAAACTGACCAGCGGTGTTGGAGTTCGGGTTACTGGCCGATTTGCTCTCCCAACACCAACACTGCACACCGTTACTTGAAGTCACCCAATGAGGTCCTTTGGACCAGAGAAACTATCTCTTTATATCAAAACCTTGTTACATCAGGGCCAATATACAATAAAATANGTTTTTCCATCTGGATTTTAAAAATGGTTACACGACGATGTTTTGAAAAAAGATTATTTTGAGAATTTCTGACTGAAAATCATTTCATTGTCAAACTTTTTGCGAGTCTTTGTGCAAGTGCCAAAGACGCCACGCGGTGTTGAGACTGGTGTTGAGCAATCGATGCGGAGATCGTATTGCTTCTGTAAACTGACCAGCGGTGTTGGAGTTCGGGTTACTGGCCGATTTGCTCTCCCAACACCAACACTGCACACCGTTACTTGAAGTCACCCAATGAGGTCCTTTGGACCAGAGAAACTATCTCTTTATATCAAAACCTTGTTACATCAGGGCCAATATACAATAAAATACAAAGAGATGGGCCCCAGGAAAAATACCTTGTTATAACAAGATCTCAATACATCAGTGCTCTTTATAACAAGGTTCGACTGTATATGGAACACCTGTACTGTTCCTGTTCATGTCAAAAGATGTTTGCGATAAACCATTTTAATGTAACCTTACGAGTCTTACTAAACATTTGATTTTAATAATGTCCATGCTTGTACAAAGTGATGGTAGCCAATGCTTAATGTTGCTCGAAACCAATTACAATTTTATTGAAATGTGTTCTTCTGTTGTATTAAAGGGAAACTAACCCCTGGAATTATCATGCCCTCATTGAATGAAGAAAAAAAACCCAGATGAACCAACTGTGAAAATTTGAACAAAATCGGACAACTCGTTCAAAGGTTATGCATTTTCAAAATCACAGAGCTAGATTTGACGATCCCTACTGCTGATGGGGATCCGTGCAATTGGCAAAACTACTACTGTTGCATGAAGACTTACAAATAATTCTTTTATCAATGTTGAGAATACATTGGAAACTCAGTAATAATGAGGTGCTTTAGACCATCACAAATACCTAGTTATAGCAGTAATTATAGTACAGTTAAAAACAATAAGTTATTATGAGCTTCGACCAGTATTTTTATCTCTTTATATCAGATATCTTTTTATATCATATCTCTTTATACCGAGTTTCCACTGTATCACAATTTACTACAGTACTTCGCAATATTCCCTATGGTAGAATTTCTTTTTATTCCCACAAATGGATTTAATACGACTATTGTTTGTTATTTATTTTAGTTTTCAACCACTCGTATTGGCATATCCATTTATTTATTTTTGTACTTATACTGTCCAACCTCGTTATAAAGAACACTGATATAACGAGATCTCGTTATAACAAGGTAGTTTTCCTTGTGCCATCTTTTTGTATTTCATTGTATTTTGGACATAAAGAGATGATTTTACTGGTCCCAAGGACCTCGTTATAACGAGGTTTGACTGTATATTTGTTTATTATGATGCAAATGAATAAACCATTTACTGTGAATGCAGAAGTTATTAAGAATCCTCCAAATGGTCAGATTGTGTATTTTATTGTCCATTTCTATAATACGTTTACATTATAAAACCCACATATATGTATAACAATGACTTGAGACCATGAAATCATTGAATGGTGTGTTTTATGTCAAGATTTTTGTCTTATCAGGATAGAGAAACAAAGAGCTTGGATCATTAAAAGAATTCCCCTTGTTCTTGAAATTGCACCGTGGGGGGGGGGGGGGGGGGGCGCCAAATTTGTGCTCGCCCCCGGAGGTTAAAATCCTCGGTGCGCGCATGAGACTATAGCATATTAGGGGCGGATCCCGCTTTTTATAAAAGGGGGTTGGGGTGGTATGCGAGAAAGCGTAGCGACCGAGTCCAAGCTAGCGGAGCGAGCGGAGTGGGAGCGGGTGTTACCGTCTTTTATAAAGGGTTTCGACAGTGGCATTCTGTATATCACCGCATAGGAGTGAAGGTTGAACATCATTGGGAGTTCGATGGATCGGTAACTTGCTTAAAGGAGGACTCTGGACCAAAAATTTCTTGCTCTGATTCAAAGCGCAAAAATCAGACAAACAGATGAAAAAAAGTTTGAGCGAAAACGAACAACAAATAAGAAAGTTATGAATATTTGAAAAATATCTTAATATTTTCAAAATACATGTAGTTATATTTTTGGCCAATTTGTAACTATATGTCACGTGACATGGCTTGTTGATGACGGAGGTTCGTCACTTCTGTAGAGTGAGTGTATTATCTCTTCGTTTTTAATGTTCTGTTTAAAAGCCATTGGGCGCAAAAATAGTTCCTTTTTCGACAAATTCATCTCGTTGAATATATATTCTTGATTATACCTTCTGAAATATTGCTTATGAAGAAAAGATAACAAAATTATATAAATAAGTATGATTTTAATAAACAATATGATTAATAAGAAATATGTATTTTGTGTTATAATTACGCTTGCACGGAAGAAAACTAATGTTTACTACTGTAAATTATGGTAAAAGAATGCTCTTTGGATTTACAATGACCAAAATGATACAAAAAAAGAAAATATGATTTGAAAAACAATAACATACATGATAAATTGTACAAAAACAATATGATATAAAAGAAAATGATTATTGACAAATTAATTTTTCATATTTATGCAATCAATTTATAGCAACATTGAAATCGATGGAACAAAATACGTCATTAAATTAGTGTTAGAAATATTCAAATTCTCTTAATTAGAGCAATTCTTTATATGATAAATCTTTTCCTTATTGATTGTTTATTAAAATCATATTTATTCCATAATTTATCATTTCATCTTTCATATAAAACTTATTTTGAATATATATATTTATTGAACATAATTGCTTGATATGTATTGAACATTATCCATTAAAAAAAATTCTCTAAAGATTAAAAAGACGGATTAAAAAGTAATGATATATAATAAGCCCATTGTAGAGAAGTGACGCACCTACGTCATCACTATTTGATGTCACGTGATGCAAAGTTGCCAATTTGCTAAAAATATAACTATTTGAATTATTTTTAAACACCTTTCAAAAATTCATAACTTCCTTATTTATTGTCCGATTCTGCTCAAATTTTTTTTGATATGTTCGTCTAATTTTTGCGCTTTTAATCAAAGCATTTTTTTCTGGCGTGGAGTAACCGTTTAACGAGCGAGCGAGGGAAAATGATTGCCTAGCTAGTCAATTCGGCAGTGGCCCGTGTCCTCAAAGAAGCTAATGTGGGAGGGGGGCAAGGGACTCTGTGACATTTGTTCGCCCCCCCCCCCCCCCTCTAGATCCGCTACTGCATATAGGCTTATATTGTACGGAAAGTGTGGGGTTGTAATAACTTTGGAATTGTAAACCCATATTTGAATATTTTTTCGACGAAATACTAGCATCCTGCTTGGTAATGAAAGGGTCGTTACTAGGGTTTTTTCAGAGGGGGCGGGTGTGTTTCAAAGATTATTTTCTGTTCACTCCTAGCCCACAGCTCAGATTCTGATTGGAAAGGGGGTGCATTCGCCTCGCCAGGCAATGAATATATGGGCAATACTAAGGGAGTGTGTACAATTGCTGTACCCCCTCCCTTTCCCCTCCTCAAATCGTTCTGCGGTCCCTGAAGAAAAGTGATTATGAGGGTTTCTGGTTTGAGCAGTGAATAAGAGCAAAAAAACAACAAACAAACACTTAGAAGGGCATGTCCTGCGCCATAGCAATAGTCAGAGATTGTGTTCTATATTCTCGTCCAATTATGGAATTATCATAATTCCATGGTCCAATCAAAAGCAAGGACCGCATTTGATTAGTCAACGCTGACTGCATTGTCGATGCAACAAGCTGTCACTGTGAGCAGAAGGGACCAAAGCCTGCACGGGACAAACTACCAGTAAACATCCTTTAAGCATTTAATAGCTAGGTGGACACACCAAATTTCCATCCTTATCATTCTGCAGAAGAATGTTGAACAAGAGTCGCGACTGGGCCTTTCTTTTGTGATCATGAAGCTATTGTGAATACTTGAAAGAAGTTGTATACATATACTTCATCTACCCAGCTAGTCCTTTGTTCCCAGATGCTCAAGAGCTAGGGGGGGGGGGGGGGGGGGGGTCATACTTTATAGTGGGTGCATAGCCGTATCTATGATATATGCAATAAACTATTTTCGAAGAATAAAGTCGAACACCATTTCAATGGTTATTTGAATAGTGCTATTCAAATCCCAACCGGCTTGCCATTGTTGTGTTCGCATAGTTCTATTCACGGCGAACGGATATACATGTACATGTATTCTCCTAGGACCGACTTTATTTTTCGAAAATAGTTTATATCGTGTTTTTACATTTTGACGTAAGGTATGTAGTTCAAAGGTTGTTAGTAGCATATTATTGATACGACCAGAGTATCCAGGGAAAATGCTAGGGTGAAGATGGATTTAGATATTTCCTGGCAAACAATTACCCTACACCCCATAAAAAGTATGACAACAATTTACGAAGAGGTAGTTCCCCCCCCCCCCCCCCCCGATACTGCTCCATAATATTTTTATATATGTAGATATTTTTTTTTACAGAGTCCTGAGGAGTGCTCAAAATTTGTAAGTAATGTCAATAGCAAGTATCATGTGGAAAAAATAACAGCAATTACTTTAATTGGCCAGGGAGACGGGTTTGGCCCTTTTATTCTGGTTTAGGCCTATATAGCCTTCATGAACCTTTTTTTTGTCATGTTTACGTTTGTTTCCTTCAAAATTACTATAGTTGAAATTTGAAATTAAGATTTATTTATCACTTCAATAAAAAGAAACATGAAATTGTCGAAATATCTAAACATATGAAATTGTCTAAACATCTTAACGTAGGCCAATGAAATTGTTTAAATTATACAGGGAAAAATATCAATATCCAGTCTAATCATTTATAACATTGCAAAATGCCCGTAAATCGTTTCTTATAGCAAAAAGAAAAACAAAACGCCAACCTAATAATTTACAAATAAAGCTCTAGCGTGTGGCTTTCGAAAATATTTGTTTTTCGTTTGATGCCTGCATAACTCACTATATTCATTCTGACTTTCACGCAACGTTTAGCCAGATATTTCTTCAGAATTATTGGTAAATTTCGTTACTGTAATTCCCTCAGTGAGAGAATCAAGTTAATTTTAAGTAAAATAAATAATAAAATTAAAGACCGCACACCAATAATTATGTCAGGTGATCATTGTTGGTCAGGTTACATCGTACCAAAGATATATTCATGTATTAAAAGAAATAATAATATAATTTAAATGGCATATATTCCAGCCATGTTTTTCATGTGAGCATTAAAATCAGCTATTGGTGCTTAAGATGAGTCCCATGAGAAGGCAGGAATCGGTGCAAATTGGATTATAGGGCAATTTTTTTCAGTCTTGTGCAAAACTCCATATCCCAACATGGTCCCAGCCAATATTATAGTTTAATTTTCAGACCCTTTTCTGAGAGAATGAGCTGATCAGACCACCCTTCATATTTCATGAAGATGAATGAAATAAGATGATCTATTAACCCTTCAAGTCTGAATGTTACTGTTCCTAGCACTTATTTTTTATGAATGACTTTTTACTTTTTTACACATGAGTTAACGGGAGTATAATTAGTGGTGTACAAACTGAATGGGCATTACAATACAGACGCAAGCATGATCAATGATATATTCAATGTTTTGACATGTTTTCTGCCAAAATCCATTTCTAAGCGTCACTTACACCTTCTTACATGTTTATCTTCATATGTTGATGCACATATTTCACATTTGTATACGGTGTACGATAACACACTGGATTTGTACGTTCAAGTATGACGACTCCACTGCTCATATGTTAGCTTAGGACTGTAAAAGTTATTTGGATCAGGTGAGTTCTGAAAACTACACTCAATGATTAAAAAGGGAAGATGGAAAAGGATTCACTACTTTGTTTTGGGGGCAAAGGGGCGATATCAATTCTGATGCATCATACTATAGTGAGATATGGGCACAGAATATTTTAATATCTGCCTGTCTGTCTGTTTAAGAAAGTTAGAGAACAAAAACAAAGATAGAGAGAGAGACAAAGAGACAAGGGGGTGGGGTGATATGCAGGGTCAAAGAAAATTGGGGGGGGNGGGACGGTGAGAGATAGCTCGAGAAAGAGTGGGGTGCATCAATATTATGCCTAAGTATGCAATTATTCTAAGCCTACCTTTAACTTTTTTTTTTATCTGAGTTCATTTTCATTTCTCTATTAAGTTTGATAATTGTTATTGTCTCACTCATTGCTAAAACTTTTAGAATATGGATTTGATAAGATTAATCAATATGTATGATTTTGGCCTCTGAGGATCCTACTCTGATCATAACACAGACGTATGATGTCAGCCATTGTTAAATGGACACAAATACAAGCTTCGTTCCTACAACCTGACCCCCCCCCCCTTCCCAGGTTCTCTCTCTCTCTCTTTTACACTCTCTATCTATCTTCCCATCTTCATTATCCACTTCAGCAGTCCTGCATTTCTTCCCTCAATATTGTTCCACTCTCTTTTTCTTTCTGCACGAGCATTAACTCTTCCCTTCCCGGCCAATTGAGTTCTTCTGATCTCTCTTCTACTTCTTATAAGTTTTTATTCATTTTTCTTAAGATTAATTTTATTGTTGATGTTTTTCCACGTATGATAGCATCAATACACATTGGAATATTTTGGAGACACCCCTTAAATAATGAGAATAGAGCAATATGATGCTATATCCTATTTCACTGTGTACACAATTTGCCTATGAACTGGAACAAAATAGGTGAATGTAAAGGGACGGGGGTCAATATACACACTTTATTTGGAGAAGGATTGCCTAGAAGAAAAAAGAAATAGTGCATTTGTCTACACAATGTTTCTAGTTTATGTTAATGTCAAAAAGTAAAAATTTTGAAGAATGGACACTCTGAAGGCGAGGTGGAACTTGAACTTGGAGATGAAACGGATTTCATCAGCTAAATAAAGCGATGTTACAAGTGGCGTCCCATAGTTCGGGCCGATTCCGCGGGGGTCTATAGGGTACACACGCGTAATTATTTCTCCATAGACCCGTGTGTTATTTGGCCTTTTAAAAAAATTCATATAAAATCGGCTGTAGATTAGGTCTACAAGTGTTTGGTAGCAATGGAAAGGAAATTTTATGGGCTTTCTTATTCTGCATTCAAAACTACCTCTTGACCAGCTCATTTTTGAGCAATTTCCCCTTACATAGCAACA
>BQKZ01000474.1:89217-106290 GCA_036244855.1 Temnopleurus reevesii | reverse complement strand
CTTTACGATGGTGATGTCAGATTTGCAATATTTCATCGATTTTGTAGAGATTCATAAGATGTACGAATTAATATGATGCGCGAATTAATGTGACAGCACCATATATTACTACTAGGCCTATAGGGCATCCCCTGATATAGTACGAAGGCTTGGCTTCGGGCGCTTCACTGCACTTGACTTGGGAGTTGGGCCAAGCAAATGACAAAATTATTAAAAAAAAAACAAACAGCCCCACAATGCATGGCGCAAAGGAGTCTGGAGCCTCCGGACTACCCCAGATAGCAATATGATGTCTGCGATGCTTGGGAGGGGATCAGGGAAGACTCCACTCAAGAAGGAAGGCTCACTCGGAAAAAAAAATATATTAAAATATTAATATTAATGAAAAGCTAAACAATGGATTTTCAGGCCAAAATTTCCGAAATAGGGGTCCAAATTAAAAATATTTTTTAACCAAAGCAAGGTTGTGCCATAACAAGTGGCTAAAATAATTCAAACAAATGGAAAAATTCTTCATTTGAGTGTTGCTTTTCTGGAAATGTAGATTTAAGTCGGGCTGTCTTCTGAACTTGGGGACATGCATGCACAAAGTAGAATTGTGTCCGTAGTAAAGATAGCATACATACAGTACCTTATTATAAGACAGGCACTTTTTTTAATTTCCAGTTAAGATCTTTTCTATTAAAAGCTTTTGGAAAAATGTAATGTACGGTCAATTTGTCAAATGAGACAAGTTTCATGGCTACAACTTTTATAAGATGTCTGTGAAAAAGGCAACGCCAAGATTTCCTCGCCGTAGACATTCTTCTTTGTGGCATGTATAGAGAGTTTATTATCAGGTAAGGTAATAAAAAGAAAAGATGCTTTGTTTCCTACAGTTCTTTTCATAAAGACTTCAATCTCCATAGTGTACGTTAAAAGCTCTTGATGACTTTTATTTTATGATTAAAACATTTTAGGTGTAGGGATGGTGGAGGGGCATCCCTTAGAGAAATAGAAAGTGCATGCAGCCAATGGCTGAGCCCTCGTCCCAATCTTCACAATCTTCTCATGCCTGTGTTTTACCCCTTTCCGTCAAATGAGAGTTGGGGGGGGGGGGAGAACTTTGTTCTTGAATGATTGACTTCTTCTTCTTCTTCGGTTGGCTTCTTCCAGTGTGGAGAACTGTCACCGGGACAGGATTCCTTCAGGTGCATTTTATTATAGTTTACATGATAGGAGACGACAGTTAAAGCGAGGCATTGATTTGTTTAGTATGCATGACTATTCATCGAGAACAAAGCATCCCCACCTCTCTGTGCCTGGCCAGTGAAAACACTAACCACTCCAACATGTAGTTATTCCCTACATTTCCGGAAGGGTGACAATCAAATGGGGGGATATCGCCATTTGTGTTGTGTGGATTTTTTTCTTTTTGGTGTGTTTTGGCCTGTTTGGCATGACTGACAAAATTTTAACCCATTTTTCAGCCCAAAAAAGTCCAAAGTGGTCTAATATACACTGAATCGGTCACCAATGTACAATCCGTAGGTGTCTCTCAAACATAACTCTCAAACATAAGTTATCATACCAGAATACGAAATGTGTTCAATTGTCCTGAAGAATTTTTTTTAAAATGAAGTTCGTCATTTTTGTGCAACATTGAACCATTACATTTTATTCACTTATGTCATTTCTTTTCCCTCTTATTACAGGAGGAAGGAACAGATGATGAAGAGCACTCATCAGATGCTGATGAATTTGGAAACGACGATGATGGGGACTCGGATTACAAGGTTGAATCAGATTACGAGGTTGAATCGGAAGATAGTGAAGGCATTGTTGGAAATGACATACCAATAGATGCGGCACTTCTATCACCACAACATGGTAAGAAAATTTAATCTGCATGTGAGATGCAGTGGAGATTTATACAACCTGAAAAATGGATATTTGCATTCATGGCATTTAACTGTCCTATTCCCAGTATTTTTAAACCATTTTCGTGACAACCAGGTGCAAGGTTACGGAATTTTGTTGGATGAAACAAAATTTGTCGAGCCCAAAATGGCTTGAAATATGACTTCATGTCCAAAGTTGGGTGTAAAGAAATCAAAGTTGAGTAGGACATTGCTTTCTATACTTGTACAAAACTATTTCTGTTATATTATCATGACCTTTTGTGATTAATCTTTTCTTGGTACATGTATCTGGACAATACAGACGAACCTGTCTTCAGTGGCCACCCAAGGGAAGCAGAAAAAATGGCCAATGTAGACATGTGACCTCTACAGACAGGCACTGTGATACATACAGTGGAACCTTGTTATAAAGAGGGCGGATATAGCGAGATATCTGTTATAACAAGGTGATTGTATTGGTCCCAGCTCTTTATATTTCTTTGGGTTTTTTTATACCCTGATATAGTGAGGAACCTGATACAACAAGATAATTTTCATGGTCCCAAGGACCTTGTTGTATATAGGTTTCACTTTATTTTCATTCATGGCGAGCCAGCGTACAAACATGTAGGTAGCCTCTGTAGACAAGTGGCCAACATAGACAGATTACCGCTAAAACAGGTTTGATGGTATTTTTNACACTTTTTGGACACTGTTACATCCACAACCATCCATCAAAAAATCTGAGAATCTAGAATTTGTTTATTCCAATTTTTGTTGCATTGCATCACCCATGTACCCCATAGTAATCACACCAATATTTATCATGATTTGTATTACTGATGTGCTGTAATACCAAAAATAAACAGTTGTAGATGCAACATGGACACCATGTCCGTATTACATCCACAACCTCAATTTTTGTACAATTTCTAATATTATTTGAAAAGTATCTGAAAACAAAAGGTCTTGTGTTCTTTAAGTGCTTCATGAAGGTAACCTAAGTATCACATCAAATGCTCAACTTTAGATAAGCCTTATTTTTGAAGTTATGATAAAATGTCAAAAACGGGATCCCAACTTTGTGAACAGACCCATATTTCTTTGGGGTTTTTTTTACCCTGATATAGTGAGGAACCTGATACAACAAGATAATTTTCATGGTCCCAAGGACCTTGTACATGTATCACTTTATTTTCATTCATGGCGAGCCAACTTACAAACATGTAGGTAGCCTGTGTAGACAAGTGGCCACCATAGACAGATTACCGCTTAGACAGGTTTGATGGTATTTTTCTTGCATTGTCTTTAATTGCAGATGAACCAGTTCCTAAAGTAGTTTCAGATGATGGCACGTCAGCCCCAGCCAGTGCTAAAAACCAAGGTACTGCAGAGAAAAGCTCAGATCAGCAGCAACCACGGAAAAGAGGGAGGAAAAAATATAACACTAAAAAATACTTCGAATGTCGTCTTTGTCATGCTAAATTTGACGACCGCAATAGCCGTAGAAAGCACAGGAAAATTCACCAAGGAGAAAAGCGACTTAAGTGTCATATCTGTGATAAAGCTTATTTTCGTAAGGATAATCTGCAATTGCATATAGCTAGCCACACGAAAGAGTTTCAATATCATTGTTCTGTATGTGATTATGGATGCGTGACTAAGAATAGACTTATGGTTCATATGAGAACCCACACTGGAGAGAAGCCATTCAAGTGTTCTGTTTGTGGAGAAGGTTTCGCTGTGAAATCCTCACTGAAAACACATGCGGTTAAACACACAGGAGAAAAGCCACATCGATGTTCGATTTGTGATAAGGGCTTCATTAGCAAGCGGTATTTGACCAGGCATATGAAAGCCCATAACGAAGAGAAACCGTATCAGTGCTCTGTCTGTGATAAGAAATTCAAATTTCGTTCAAGTTGGAACGATCACGTGAAGCTCCACTCGGGTATTAAGCCCTATCAGTGTGATGTGTGTGGTGCAGTCTTTATTTCAAATTTCAACCTAAAGCAGCACATAAAGCGTGTTCATAGTCAGCCTCAGGAAATGCCCTATGTATGTCCATCGTGCCCAAAACGGTTCAGTATACAACGTGACCTGACGAGGCACCTCTTGAGGCACGCCAAGGAAAAGCTTTTCGATTGTCCAACCTGTGGCAAAGGATTTAATACGAAGGTGGGTCGGAACAAGCACGCTAAAACACATTCATCCGAGAAGAAAATATTCCTGTGTTCCGAATGCGGGTTTAAATACTGTTCCACGACATCCCTCAAGCAACACATGCAAACTCACACTGGAGAAAAACCATATCAGTGTACTATTTGTGAGATGTCTTTTGCTCATAAACCAGGTCTTACGGGACACCTACGGATCCACGATGAAGCCAAGTTTCAGTGCACTGTGTGTGGCATGCGATTTATTCGGAACTTCGGTCTCAAGTGTCACATGGTTAGACACACAGGAGAGATGCCGTATTGCTGTTCCATGTGCGATAAGGGCTATACGAAGAAGAGTTCGCTTAAGAATCATATGATGACCCACACAGGAGAAAAGCCCCACCAGTGTTCGGAATGTGGCGTCTGTTTCAGGTGGAAAACCAGCCTTAAAAAACACATCAGACAACATACCGGAGAAAAACCCTTTGAATGCCCTGAATGTGGCAAATGCTTTCCCAATCAGAGTAACTGGTTGCTCCATATGAGAAAATCACACAAAGGATCAAATCCCTATCAATGTTACCTCTGCAGTATGGGATTTGATGTGTGGGGACCTCTCAAGGAACATTTGAGGAGAGAACATAAGGTGGAAAATCCAACACTCAGTAGCCTTTCCTTTGATAAACCCAATGACATGCCGAACCTTAATACCTCCGATAAAATTTTCCTCGGCCTGCAATAAGATGTTTGATCAAGCTTTTAACCCGAATCCCTTTTGGGGCTCTTTTAGGGCCCCCCCCCCCCCATCATTTTTCGCAAGAAGTCAGAAACGCGAGAAGCTCGCGCTGTTATTTTTTTGTGACTTTTGTTTCGCCTGGGAGGCCACCCCTCCCCCCTCCACGAAGTTCGCGATCATTTCACCATGCGAAAATTTCTGATTATACCGCTCGCTAACTTTTTTTCTTTTAAGTTTCCCACAACTTTTAAGAGCGTTTTCACAGAAATCAGACCTACTGTTACGATGTTACGTAACATTGTATACATGCATGTCAGCCTCAAAACTGCTCCAAAACGTGATTTCGTGTACAAAGTCGATGCAAATTGTGTTTTTTCAATTAATTCACATAGAAATTTATATTTTTGCTTCCAGTGGCTAGAATTAATTCATTCTAGCACAATTATGATTTAAAAATAATTGCAATCAATTTGGTCACAAAACAATAGAAAACAAAGGTAAAAAAAATATTAAATACATAAGAAATTGAAAAAAAAAATTAAATATAAAACATTAGAAATTGAATTTGTCAGTGCAATTTTTTTTTATATAGGATTGTTTGATGTGATTCCAGGAATACATATACCAAAAATTAGCTTACTTTCACCAGTATTTTGTGCATAAGTATTTTTATGCATAAATTATCATGTAGTTCATTATCTAAAAAAAAAAAAAATTAATTTGATGATGCAAATTTGTAGTTTACATGATAGTCTACTCGCGTGCAAATGTTCATGGCAATAGCGTGATCGACGGCCGAGAACAGAAGGGGGGGGCTGGGAGGCCCCCCCCCCCCTTCCTGGCTTTGAGAATTCCCAAAATAGCCCGGCCTAGTTAGGGTAAGTTAATTAAATCCTTTACTTCAGTTTCAAGAGATTCAACTCAGGCAAGGTTGACTGTACATATCAATGTGAGTCGCCTGGAATAAATATATTCCATTTTTTACATATAGTTGTGCACAGAAGTACATTGTATTATAGTAAATATATGTGTTTTTGTCATTGTTCATAAAAATGAATGCTAAATTCAAATAATTAGCATAGTACTTGAATACTAATAGACATTATCTACAAGTACGCTGATTTTATTTTCATCTTATTTGCACAAAAATATATGAAACAAATTTNTCGACGAATTTCGCAATCATTTCGCCACGCGAAAATTTCTGATAACGCCGTTTACTGACTTTTTTCTTCCAAGTTTCCCCCAGCTTTTAAGACCGTTTTAACGAAAATCGGACCTACCGTTATGACGTTATGTAACATTGTATACATGCATGTCAGCCTCAAAACTGCTCCAAAACGTGATTTTGTGTACAAAGTTACTGCAAATTGTCTTTTTTCGATTAATTCACATAGAAATTTATATTTTTGCTTCCAGTGGCTAAAATTAATTAATTCTAGGAGTAAGGACAATTATGATTTTAAAAACTAATTACAATAAATTTTGCTCACAAAACAATAGAAAACAAAAGGTAAAAAAACAATTAAATACATAAGAAATGGAAAAAAAAAATTAAATATAAAACATAAGAAATTGAATTTGTTAGTGCAATTTTTTTTTTTATATAGGATTGTTTGATATGATTCCAGGAATACAAAAATTAGCTTACTATCACCAGTATTTTGTGATTTAAAGCACAAAATGCATTTTTATGCTTAAATTATCATGTAGTTGATTATCTTAAAAAAATTGTAATGTGATGATGCAAATTTGTAGTTTACATGATACTCTATCCACGTGCAAATGTTCACGGCGATAGTGTGATCGACGCCCGAGAACAGAAGGGTGGGGGGGGGGCTGGGAGGCCCCCCCCCCCTCCTGGCTTTGAGAATTCCCAAAATAGCCCGGCCTAGTTAGGGTAAGTTAATTAAATCCTTTACTTCAGTTTCAACAGATTCAACTCCGGCAAGGTTGACTGTACATATCACTGCGAGTCGCCTGGAATAAATATATTCCATTTTTTACATACAGTTGTGCACAGAAGTATTATAGTAAATATGTGTTTTTGTCATTGTTCACAAAAATGAATGCTAAAGTCAAATAATTAGCATAGTACTTGAATACTAATAGACATTAAAAAAAAAAATTATCTACAAGTATGCTGATTTTATTTTCATCTTATTTGCACAAAAATATGTGAAACAAATTTTTCTGAATTTTCTGATGTTCATAATTATTCATACCCCATTCATAGCCATTATTCACAATCATGGTCTCCAGGGAATTGCTATAGTTTGCTAATAAGTTACTCTATGCCTCTATGGGGATTTTTGCTCATTCTTCCTTTGTAATCTGCCCCAAATCCTTTAGGTTGCTGGGTTTCCTTGCATTGATCTTGACTATAAGCTCTTTCTGATGGTTTTCTGGTGGATTTTAGTCTGGTGTTTGACTCGACAGCCCCAATTCACTGACTGTATACTGCTGAAACCTTGTTTTAACCTTCTTGGCAGCGTTTACTGGATCATTCTCCTTTTGTAAGATTTTATTATGTCCCAAAGTGAAGTGTTTCAAGAACTCTTGACATGTTCTTTTGTAAAACTCCAAGAAGGTGTTCCTTTATCTTGATGGTATTGACTTTTTAATAAGAATTGTAATGTTATAAGTTTACTGTTACTTGGATTAAAAAAAACTCCAAAGGCACAAAGTTGAACAGTCAAGGGTGGATTTCAATATGGGACCAGCGTCCAAGATGAGGGGCATATGAGTTAGTGCTTAATCAGAAATGTGATAATTTACCTAATTCCTGAATTTCCTCTTCATTGACTCCAATTTGGTGTAAGAATAATACAAGGTACTTGGTTCGCTGACGACGTGAATAAAGAGTTCCAGACTTGAATTGTATTATTGTAGTGTTGGTACATATAATTTCATTTCTTTGGCCGGAACAATTTCACTTCTTTAGCATATTTCTGACTTCGAAGAACGTTTCCCCAAACTGAACATTCATCCTCTGCCCTGCTGCTACGACTTTCAACAAACAAGTGACTATGTGGCGACTGAAATTATAGATTTGAAGCCTTGATTTACACATTCTCCTTCAAAGATGCAAACATAAATCAATATAATACAATGATGTGTAATAAATGGCAAATTTGCACTTTAAGCAATTTGTATCATACTGAAATACATTAAATGTTTTAAATCACTTCCAGTCTTCATAAAGTTCAGTTCTTCTGCTGTGTGGAACTTCGTTCCTCGCTTGAAAATGATCTCTGCAGGAATATCTTGAGAAAGGCCTGAAAATGAATTAGCCAACAATGATACCCTGTCATAACAATAATTGCACGCTGGAATTCAATTTACCGGCAATGAGGTTATTGAAACATGCAAGCCCTCATAAAAACTCAAACCACGCGTTGTGACACAGTAACACTGCAGACTGAATTTGAGTTCAGAGTTTGTGATAAGGCCTTGTAAAGTCTCTCGGCGGCAGGTGACTCATCTTTTAACCAGACTTCTAACCAGAACCCCTGCTCCGAGAATCCAATAGCGTTGCCTTAGCTCTGCTAGAACGTGATTTTGCCCCTGATGCCCAACCTTCTCGTGTGTACCAAAAGCATAGAAATATGATTTCTGGGCAGTATCGCTTGGTGCTTCGCTGAGTGAGGAATCTGTGCCTGCCGAATCCTTCCTCCTACTGTCAGCAGACCATCTTGCAAGACTGGATCTAACTTCGCAAGTCTCGATCCCTTCTTAACGAGTCTCTCGTGTCCTGTAGAAGCTCCAACTTTCTCCTTCAATGCTGTCATCTTGGCTGGAAATGACCAATTCTGTACATGCTGAAATATAGCTGATTCAGCACGTTTCAGCTCCTTGACCGTTAAGTTACTGCCAGTATCAGTAAAGTCCCTTGCTTTCTTCCAGAGGATGTCCTTCAATCTTAGTAACCAAGATACCGCTCTGCGTAGTCTTGACCAACTGGAATAGTGCATGAAAAGCCTGTCAATGCACTGCTCATCTACTGTACTTGTTGTGGCACAACTCGGTTCTGGCTTCACTTTGTCATCATTGTCATCAATCGGCTTTGACATAGTTGGGTCTGGGGGCCAACTTCCTTCATCTTGGCAAATGAACTCGGGTCCAGATAGCCATCTGCTATTTGTTATCAGCTCAGTTCCCATCCCTCTGGTAGCATCATTTGCTGGGTTGTCTTCGGAACTAACATGATGCCACTGCTCTGGTTCTGAGTGCTTCCGAATTGTTGCTATCCTGTTTGCAACAAAAGTCTTGAATCTCTTTGTCTCATTTCTTATATAGGACAGAACTATGGTGCTATCCGTCCAATATGCTGAACTCGTGATGGGTATTTCTAGCTTTCGTCTCAAGAACTCATCCAGTCGCACAGAAAGAGTCGCTGCCATCAATTCTAGCCTTGGAATAGTAGTGTGCTTGATAGGAGCAAGTCGACATTTGGCTAATACTATACCGCTGTGCCTTCTACCGTCCACATCTGTTGTTACTAGATACGATACTGCTCCATATGCTGCTTCAGAGGCATCTGCAAAATGATGGAGTTCATGAGTCACCTTTCCTCCCATGGACTGCCGAGGTCTCAAAGATCTGTTAACCTTGAACTCTCCCATCATGGGTAAGTCGCCTAGCCAATCATTCCACCTCCTTGCTTGATAGACTGGTATCTCCTAGTCCCATCCCAGCTTCATCCTTGTTATATCTTGTAGTATCATCTTGGCTTTCAAGGTGAAGGGACAGACATAGCCAAGCGGATCAAATACTGATGATACTACACTAAAGATCCCTTGTCTTGTCATCGGCTTATCCTTAGGTATACACTTGTAGAAGAAACAGCTTTGCCCCACATCCCAAGAAATACCAAGAGCTCTTTCAACTGGCAGAGCATCATAGTTCAGATCAAGTCCATTCATCTCCTTGGCTCTATCTCCTTTAGGAACATAACTTAGAACAGCAGGGCTGTTACTGATCCACTTTGATAGCTTGAAGCCTCCATCAGCCAGTACACTTGTCACATCGGCTATCAACTTCGTGGCACTATCCTCATCTTCAGCTGAAGCAAGGTAGTCGTCAACATAGAAACTCCGAGGCACCGTCTTCGCTGCCTCATACCTCACATCATCTTGATGTATGTCCTCAGTCGATTGGAGAAGGGCGTATTAGCAAGCAGATGGGCTCCAGGTTCCTCCGAACAGGTGAATGCACATCCTGTATACCTTTGGACTCTCGTCCAACCTTCCATCGGGCCACCAGAGAAAAGGTGGAGTATCTCTCTCATCAACAGGCACCTTGACTTGGTGAAACATTGCCTCAATGTCTCCCATGACAGCTATTGCCGACTGTCTAAACCTGAGCAGGACTCCCACAAGGTTGTTGGTAAGATCAGGCCCTTGCATGACTACATCATTCAACGAAGTTCCTCGAAATTTAGCAGCACAGTCGAAGACGATGCGAAGCTTCTTTTTCTTAGGATGAAAGACTGGGTGATGTGGAATGTACCAAACTCCTTCAGGTTCCCTAGGCTCATCAGGCACTTCTTCTGCGTACCCCTTTTTGAAGAAGTACTCCCATTGCATATCTGTACTTGTCATGTAGGTCCTTGTCCGACCTCAGTCTCCTTCCAAGACTTTCCAACCGTCTTTCTGCAATCCATCTGTCATTCTCCAGAATAGGTTGGCGTTCCTTGAATGATATGGCTAACTGGCAGTGACCATAGACCTTTTCCATTGTGTCCTTCCACAGATCCACAGTCCTCGTGTCATTCAGCGAGAATGATTTAGAGTCCTCTCCAACGATGTCAGATTCTAAAGACCAAAATTGCTTCAATTGATCTTCAAGTCCCTTGTCTGCAACCGCGAAGTTGGAAGACACATGCCGATACATGTGCTCCAGAATGGACCATTCAGTGCTCATCCAAGAGTCCCTCACACAGCATAGACTTCACCTGGCTCTTTAGCTTTTACCTCAAGAGGCGTCAATGCCTCAGGTGCATCTTGTCCCAAGAGAAGCTCAACATCACCTCTCACATCCGGCAACTCAGAGATGATTGACGACAGGCGGGAATACCGACTTACATCTTGCCTCCTGGCAGCATTGTCGCCACTGATATGCAGGCTTGGTCTTGTATGCACTTCTACTTCCAGATCGACACCAGGCGCTCCTTTCACCATGAGACTAACAGCTGTAGTTTTGATTTTACGCTCTGCTTCCTCTATAGTTGAAAGCTTGAGGACCCTCGCGGGACCATTAGCCTTCAATCTGTCCTTTAGCCTCTCCGTGCAGAAAGATTTTGTGGATCCAGAGTCCAGAAGAGCAAGAGTCTGGACAACATCATCACCACCTGGCACCCAGATCTGTACCGGAACTATCGGCAGAGCTACTCTAAATGCGCCGGGCCCTGTGGAAATACTAGCCACCGAGTCACTTGTCATGTTGCCTTCGCTCAAAGTTTCTGCACTGCTTTGATTATTGCTTGATGCTTCTCTAGAACTGTTCATGTGTGTAGTCATCCTCTTGCCAGATAGATGCAGAAACCTGGTATGGCGTCTCGAACATCCCGTAACAGAGCAAGTCCTCTTCACTCTGCATCTAGAGGCGAAATGGCCAGGTACCAAACAATTGAAGCAAACCTTCTTTGTCATGGCCAGATTAACACGTTGCTCGGGTGTCATGTCCTTAAACTTCGGGCAACTGAAAAGACTGTGCTTCTCTCCACAGAAAGGACATGATCTTTCTGGCTTTGTAGAGTCCTCGCTGGAAACTGTGAAGCTGCTTCCGGCCTTCGACTTCTTCACCAAACTTCTGGATGGAGGGGGTCGAGACGGAGATCTGACATCTCCTGCAGCCAACATGCCGTATACCGGATCATTAATCTCCTCGGCAGCATCGACAACAAACTTGACGACGTTGAAGATGTTGGGCGAGAAGTCATTCTGTCGCCACCCAGCGACTATCTTTAACCACGTGCTCCTGAGGAAGTTTGGCAAGCGTTAGACTATCCTGGCCAGCTCACGTTGGGATCCCAACTCCTTCAGCATGTCGAGGGCCATCAGGGTTTCGGAGCACGTTCGCAGTTGGTCCGCAAAACTCTGTAGGATCTTGTTGGTAATGGGCGGACCCTCTGTCACCTTCAGAATCCAGGCATCTCTGATTCTGTGCCGGTTTCCAAACCTTTCCTCTAGAAGCTGAAGAGCCCTGAAATAGCCTTGATTGGGCTCCATCATGAGGCAGCTCTCATTGACGGTCTTGGGAGTACCTTCCAAAGACTGGTACAGCCTCATCAATTTCCAGCTTGCTGGCAAGGGTGAGCTACCGACGACGCAGTCGAAGGAGGATTCAAACTGCTTGAATCTAAATGGGTCGCCCTCAAACTTTACGAGTTCTGGCCTCGGCAGGTGCATCGTTGCCACTAGGTTGGCCAGCGTATCAAGGACAGGAGTCGGAGATGAGTTGGCGGAAGGAATGGGATACGCCAACGTCTCATCTTGAGCATCTTCCTCGTTGTGATCGACTTTCTGGTCTGGTTCCGGACGTCGAACCTTGGAGGCACCGGTGCTACGAGGCCCGCACACACCTGACCCATGCTCGGCGTAGACCTTTTCCTCAGCCTCGAGAGATTTGATCTTCGCCTGAAGATCCAGCTCCAGCAGTCTCTGCTTTAGGCGAAGCTCCTTCAGTTTGAGTTCCTGCTGCTGACGAAGCACCTCCATCTTGGCAGCAATGGCTGCCCTCTTCGCAATGGCCCAAACACGAGCCGAACTCAAACTCCTTCTTCCGCTGATCTGACTGGCCGAGTCATCAGGCTCCACATCTTCACCGGGGAAACTTATCTTACAGCATCAAAGCACTGTTATTGAACCGGTGTTGACTTTGACTAACAGTTTAAGCTGTTTTGGACATCGAATATGCTGTGACGTCTCGACACACACATCAAGAGCCTGTTACTACACTGCTTGACGTTTACTGAACCAAATAACCGTTCAATAACATTGGCTTGTCCAAAAAACAAACAATTTACAGCTAAAACATCAAACTGAAGTTTAACCTTCCACGGTCAAATCATATCCCCCAACATGTCGCCCTCAATCGGCAGACTCTGTACAACAAAATTGACGACTAGTCTTTGCACAAGAAGACTTCAGAAGACCGTATCTACAGTCCGTCATCGCTCACGAAAAGCTGATTTCGAGTTTTTTTATCATCAGTTGCGAAACACCGGATGTCATTCGCGAGTTTAGGATTTTCGGTCGTGAGTCATTGATGTTGAGTTTTACCAACTTGTTTTAAATCAAGCATTTTCTGCAATTGAACAGTCTAGAGAGTTGAAGCAAGAGACTTTACAAGGCCTTATCACAAACTCTGAACTCTAATTTAGTCTGCAGTGTTACTGTGTCACAACGCGTGGTTTGAGTTTTTTATGAGGTTTATGATGTTTGAATGACCTCATTGCCGGTATATTCAATTCCAGCGTGCAATTATTGTTATGACAGGGTCTCATTGTTGGCTAATTCATTTTCAGGCCTTTCTCAAGATATTCCTGCCGAGAACATTTTTCAAGCGAGGAACAAAATTCCACACAGCGGAAAAACTGAACTTTATGAAGACTGGAAGTGATTTAAAACATTAATTTATGTCAGAATGATACAAATTGCTTAAAGTGCAAATTTGCCATTTATTACACATCATTGTATTATATTGATTTATGTTGCATCTTTGAAGGAGAATGTGTAAATCAAGGCTTCAAATCTATGCCTGTGTTTTTCTTCACAAACTCTGGAGGAAGAAAATGTAATGGAAAATGACATGAAAGAGTGTCAAAGGCACATTTTGAAGGCAGCCTTTGCTGTGTTATTTTTTGTCATATGTTTTGTCACATTCTCTCCAGAAATGCAGATTTTGTGTTCAAATGCCCAATTGATATTTTTGCACCTATTATTGTTTTATTGATCAGGATCATGTACACGTGTTTGCACAGAAAATTGTATTCTCCAAATTATCAAAATTTGAATATTTATGTTCTTAAGGTGAAGAAATTATTCAGTGAAGGGTTTGATCTTTGTAATGGAAAGATTTTTAAGGTTTTGTGTAATTGATCAATGAAAAACAGTTACGCTCATTGTTATATCCAAGTACGAGATGGATAGGAGATGTAGACTTTGACTAACAGTTTAAGCTATTTTGGACATCGAATATGCTGTGACGTCTCGACACACACATCAAGAGCCTGTTACGACACTGGTTGACGTTTACTGAACCAAATAACCGTTCAATAACATTGGCTTGTCCAAAACCAAACAATTTACAGCTAAAACATCAAAGTTTAACCTTTCGTGGTCAAATCATATCCCCCAACATGTCGGCCTCAATCGGCAGACTCCTTACAACAAAATTGACGACTAGTCTTTGCACAAGCAGACTTCAGAAGACCGTATCTACACTCTCAATTGTCCATTTTCCTCTGACCGCGTTGCTTCCCGATGTCATGACGATATCTCCGACACGTACATTGCGACGCTCAGTGTTCCACTTTTTTTTAGGCACGAGAAGCGGAAGAACGTCGCGTGACCAGCGCTTCCAGAACGAATCAACTATACGCTGCACAAACTCCACACGATGACGTGGATTATTCATCTCACGGAACGGACCTTGAGAGATACATCGCGACGCTCTACCCAGTAAGATATCATTGGGACATAAGTAACTCACATCATCTGGGTCATTAGGGACCCTACCATTAGGTAGCTGGTTAACTAGGTTCCCTATCTCAACAAGACATGTGTATAGCTCAAACGGGGCTAAACACTGATCACCTATTGCCTTCCGCAAGGCATACTTACAACTCTTTAACTAAAGCCTCCGCACATCCATTCTGATGTGGGTCTAGAGGTGTAGTGAATTTCCATTCAACACCTCTTTCGGCACAAAGGTCTCGAAGCTCGGTGTCATCCCAACCATTTATCATCTCTTGTAACTCGCGTGTGGCACCAACGAACTGAGTGCCATTGTTGCTCTTAATGACTTTCGGACAACCGCGAAACGCGAGAAATCGTCGAAGAACCTACAAGAATTCTTGTGTCGAGCAATCAACCGCGAGATCTAAATGAACGGCTCTTGTATTCATACAAGTAAAAATCGCTCCATAACACTTTGCCCTCTTATTTCGACCTACTTTAACCTGATAGGGAAACGAAGTAATCGCACGGAGTGAAAAAGAATGGTTGCGTGAATGATGCTACTCGCGAACTTGGTAAATTTGACATCTCTTGCTGCTTTCTCTGGCATGCAGCTGCTTTGCATACCACACAGCGATGTTTTACGGACTTCGCGATCTGATGACCCCGGATGATCCAGAAACGTCTCCTAACCTTGGCAGTTGTCGTCGCTACACCGAGGTGACCCGACTCGTGCATCTGTCGAGTTATCAGGACTGCTATCCCGTGGTCAGCTGGCAATAGGATGGGGTGCTTAGACTCGTAGGAGATCACCATCTTCCCGACTCTTCCTCCAACCCGGATCACCCCTTCCTCATCAACGAAAGGAGTCAGCGCTTTGAACTCTCCTTTCTCGAAGTGTTGCTTTATCTTCTCCTGAGCCGTCTGTATCCAGTACATATCTGCAGTTAGAGTATCGCCGTCAGCTAGTTGCTCCTTCTTGACTCTTGACTTGAGGATATTGACGAATCTCATCACAAAGGCAGTTACCCTTGGCAGTTGAGAACCGCTTACAGTCTATTATCTCACTCTTCTGTTGCATTGTTAACACTGCCATAGACTTTCTCTCAACGTCAGGAACCTTTCTGTCGACTTCAGGCTCAGTGGTGGGCCACTCCGATTCGTTTGCGTAGAGAAAGCTATGGCCATTCTTCCATTCTCGATTCAATTTCTCAACAGCTACTCTAGACACATCATCAGCCACATTCATGGTTCCTGGGATGTGCTTCCACTGAGAAGGATCAGTCAGGCTCTGTACTTCCCCCACTCGACTAGACACAAACGCTTTGAATCCTCTAGCTGGTGACCGTATCCAGTGGAACACAATCATGCTGTCTGTGAAAAAGATCACCTTCTCCAATTCTATCCTCATCTCATCTTTGATAGATTTATACAGTCTTGCAGCCAAAACACTTGCTTGCAGCTCAAGACGGGGCATGGTCAATGTCTTGAGTGGCGCTACCTTTGACATTGCTGCAACAAACGTCACTTTGAAATTGTCATCTCCTATCGGCCATCTTAGGTAGGCACAGGTACCATATGCATCTTCTGAAGCATCCGAAAAAATGCATAAGATTGGCATCCCTCTAACAGAGTCGGGGGTAAGACACCTTTCCAGCCTAACCTGGCTCAGTTTACTCGTCTCTTCGAATAACTTGACCCATTCAGCTTCCTCATTCTCAGGTAGCGAATCATCCCATCCTAGGCCCATCTGCCACAATCTCTGAAGTCCCATCTTGGCTCGTACTATAATGGGAGCAGCAAACCCTATGGGATCGAATATACGTGCCACTTCGCTAAGAATTCTCCTCTTGGTAAGACGGGCTCCTCCAGAAGTTGACATGCTTGGGACATTGGTTATGTATATGAACGCATCCTCCTTCCTATCCCAACTCACTCCCAGCATTTTCTCAGCAGACAGACTGTCTAGAATCTTCATCTCGCCTTCCCTGGTCTTTCCATGCAATGCCTCGTTTGAAGTCCACCCTTTGACATGGAATCTGCCTTCCTGGAGTAGGTCATCAATCTCATTGCTAAGTCTGTTAGCATCTTTCACCGTCTTCACCGACTCACAAATGTCATCCATGTACACATTTTCTTTGATCACCTTAGCTGCTTCTGGATGTGTACTCTCCCCATTCTCAGCAGTCATCCTAAGAAAAAGTTGAGCCATAGCCACCGCGGGCTTATCCCCGAAGGTAACCACTTTCATTATGTATACATCTGGCTTCTTCCCGACATCCATATTTCTCCACAGAAATCAGTGTACGTGCTGATCAGCTTCTGGAATAGCTACTCTATGGTACATCTTTGACACGTCTGCACAGAGAGCAACCTTCTGTTCTCGAAACTTCAACAGAACTCCTGGTAGACTGTTCAAGAGATCAGGTCCCTTCATCCAGTATTCGTTCAGGCTATGGCCCTGAAACGATGCCAACGAATTAAACACAATTAAATAATAGTGACTTGCCTTGAGGGAAATATGACATATAGTGCCTGAACTGGTATCATCATTGCCCGAGTCGTAAGACGAGGGCAATATGGTGCTTGTGAGGGCACTTTATGTCATATTTCCC
>BQKZ01000474.1:40768-57087 GCA_036244855.1 Temnopleurus reevesii | reverse complement strand
GCCCCTCCCCGATCCCTCGGGTTCCATCACATTACCTTTTATTTTACTCCATATTATACTCTTTTGGCTTTCCATACAAAGTAATCACCTTGCTCGTGACGTCACAGATCCACTACAGTGGAGAGCATGGACACCAAAGAAAGAGCTGAATTTGGTATCAATAAGAGCTATGCGCAGAATTACAATAAATGGAGGAGGAAAGAAGAACTACAAAAATGTAAGTATCATTCTATTTACTCACAATTCCATTTCTTATGGAGAGAAATATGACCATCGCGGATTTTTATTTTTCCGTTCAGTCCCATACATATAATTTTCTGTCGTGTTAGTAGCCCTAGTGTTAGCCTTCCTCGAGACGAAAAACTGAATTTTAAATTGTGAATGTGATATAGATTATAGTGTTATACTAGTATCGTTGATCTCCATTATTCGTTAGTTTAGACTTTGACTAGTTTGTACACAAAACAGACATGTGAATCCGTGAGGGACTCGGTAATGGACTCCATGGAGAGTGGTGGCTTATTACGAGATTTGGCCATTGAATGATCCTCAGGCTCTATTCCAATTATTTCTGGATTGTTTTAAAAATTTGCATGATAAAAAAGTTCCCGGCGCTAATGCACTTTCGTATCCAGCGGCATTGCCGCCGGTGTACACACGAAGGGACATTTAAAGAACGGGGCATCTCCATACTCACGGCTGGAGGTCCTGCACACTCCTATGAGGTCCTGCACACTACAGGAAGAAGAAGAAGAAGGATACGAAAGTGCATTAGCACCAAGTTCCCCCTTGGATGGGGCCGTAGGGGCATGATTCATCACCATATTAAAACCCAAAATGTAATAAGGTAATTTTTTGTATAAGGTTTATTAATATTTTATGTCATTTCACTTATTCAGAACCATCAAATTCTCAAAAAAAACAAACATTTTATTACAAAACTTATGTATCAATATTATAAAACATAAAGTTGAGACAATGGGAAGGCAATAGAGCCTTGTAAACAAATAATCAAATATTGAAAACTGTCAACACATTAAACTTATCATAGCTTCCTTTTATATCAACCCATGTAATGTTGTATATTCATTTTTGTCTGTATACCATCTTCATTTTTCCCAGACAAAGATAAATATGGGCAATATGATGAAGAAGACTCCAGCTCTTCAGAGACTGAGGATGAAGATGCAGAGGTGAGAACACAGGAGATTTTATGTGCACTTTGCTACCTTTTATCACTATAAAAGTTCAGAATATTAGCCTCTTTCCAGTTAATCCAGTGTGGTCCTATATTGTGTAAAGTTTTATAGTGAATAACAGGTAAGCAAATTATTTTGACTTGCACTATACATTTGAAACTCTTTTTGCTTTGCTACCTGCTTTGCTATCAGTTATCACTATAAAAGCTCAGAACAATAGATATGGTTTGTTGATCCCATTGTAAACCCATTTTCCTAATTTTATAGTGAGAACAGGTAAATTAAGTATTGCGATGTGGACTATATATTTGCAGACAGACCAACCTCGTCCTAGAACTTATGAGTAAAGCCAGGGTAATAATGATGCAATTGTAGAGCGCTTAGGGAAATCTCATGAAGAGTTGATAAGCGCTATGTAAAAGCCGTTCATTATTATTAGTTTAATAATTCATTAGAATATGTGGATGACTTAGTAGCTGGACAGAATAATGATGAAATGGGAAAATGGCAGAAAGCAAGAGAAAAGGACATGATCATCTTTACAGCACATTTCGTTTTTACACTTAATCTCCAAATACTTTATATTAGGGTTGAGTGTAAAAAGTGTTACTTTAGTAATATTGTAAAAAAAAAAAAAAAAAAAAAAAAATCAGTACTACAAGTTTAAGTCATTTGAAATGTTTACACTGATTTCTTTGTTTTTGTTTTTGTATTACGATAAGATAAATTTTTGCTTTGTATTTTTAAGGGTCTCACTCCACAAGTTGAGAAAGACTTCTTCAAGACTCTTTCAATCATCAAGGGCAAAGACCCCAAGATGTACACTAAAGATGCCAAGTTCTACGAGAGTGAAGGTAGGTTTAATTCACAATTGGTGATTACTATTTGATTGAAATAGAATTTTACAATTTTAAGTCCAACTGTTCTTTATCAATGGCCAGATAGGATGCACACATTGAAATCTCTGATTAACTTCATCTTATCAGAACCCCTATTCTGTAATAGGTCTTCACGTCGTTCAATGCTGTTACCCTTTTGCTTGCTTTTCTTATCTTTAAATGGTCAATCGAACAATCCATTTACCAAAAGAATATCTGATTTGAAAGTGACATGAGAGCAATGTTTCCAACTTATCCCTAAATTTCCTGAACGATTATTTACATGAATGTTCCAAGCAGAATTTTAATTAGCTCATTACCTTGTATTTTCCATACTTTATATTCGTCAGTTCATTATTAGTTATGGTAGAGCATCACTGGCCTATCAAAATCATTGTCATATTTTTGTTTTATTTACAAGAATCAATTATTACTGTTATTATTATTGTCATTGTTGTAAAAAGGTTTGAAATGATTCTTGTAATGTGCAATTTATTTGTATATGTTGCAGATCATTGTAACTTACTTACAACAGTTTCTATGCTGATAAGCTAAGCTTGTATTCAAAATCAAGATCAAAATTTGTTTTAAAGCATTGTACACCAATCATTCCCAGCTTAATAATGATGATTGAAACTTTAAAATATACAATTTTTTCCTCAAACACAGATTCCGATTCTGCGGAGGACAGCAAGCCAAATGCCTCTTCCAAAAAGGACAAGCCCATGTACCTGAAGGATTATGAGAGGAAGATCATAGTGGAGAAGGAAGGAAAGTTTGTTGATGATGAGGGAGAGGATGATGAGATGGAGGATGATGAGGAACGAGAGAGAAACATGTCACCGTCTTATGCAGAGGAGCAGCAACGCCTCAAAGATAGGTGAGTTATCTTGCGATTATCAGGATGATCCTGTAAATGATTTATGATCATAATTTGTTTTTAGATCACTAGATAAATCATAAGTCTTTGATAACGAGCTCATGTGTGTAAATGTAAGTTGCCACTTGCTTTACATCGACAGTATACATTATTATCTTTGAAGTGGTAGAGTCACACAGGATTGAGATAGAATACATTCCTGATAAGGAAACCTATAGGCAAATCTGTTAGTGATTAGGATTAGAGATATCAATCCATGTACAACCTGTCTTTGCAATACCCTGATAATTTTTAAAGTCTCTGTGTTCTCTAAGCCCCATTTTCTCTTCATACTTTATTTGTTATTCATGCGTACCTATTTCAAGATATTTTTGGAGATGTGCATCTTCATGTAATTTATATGGTCTCTGTATATTCATTATTACATTGATTTGTGACAGTATATTAATCTACATTCTGCAATTGATATCTTGTTTTAGCTTCTACTCTGCCGTCCATGATGTTGCTGATGATGAAGAGGATGATGGTGACATTTTCAGTGTGAAGAAAAAATCCAAATCAGAAGTGGTAAGTTCTTTTAAAAAAAAAATCAAAATTAACAAAATAATCTAATAACATTAGAATAGAATCCATGTTACATTTTCATTGTACTTATTTCTGTCACCCTATCATCAGGCATGGTTTAGGTAGACTGTAGTCAGATTTACTGTTGGGCAGTGAAATACAAGAATGTTCAATTGTGGTTACACTGAATGTTCTGCATACTGACTTTGATTGTTGGTATAGCATGCAGACTTTGCTCCATCTACTGACCTGTGATAGGCATCAACATCCATGTAAAGGGAGGTGTGTGAGTCGCATATAATTTCCTTACACTCGGCATTATCAAATATTGGTGATACGACTTAAAATATTGATGATGATTCTGTTGCAAGTTACGTTTCATTATGCTAGACATTATCAAATATTTGTGATACAATTCAAAATATTGATGATTAGATGAATATTATTGAGATATTCTATTTGTTCTCTTACAGCACATCAGACTCAATGTTGTCGTTGCTGACATCGGAAGCAAATAGTAGTTGTACTTATCTAATGATGAGTCTTTTTCATATTTTACAGGAAGAGGAGGAGAAGGAATACATTGATTGGTTGAAAGGAGAAAAGGATAGTGAGGAAAACGAGGATGCTGATAAAGAACAACTGGTAAGGAAAAATACACATGTTATGTGATAATATACTTATTAATTCATATTTTTATTATGCAGTTTAATTTGATGAAAAATAAAGAGTACTGATAACAACTCTCATTTTAACGAGATGAATTTCCTAATCCCAACTTTATGTACTCGAAAGTATTTTGCCCTTTGATATAATGTCATTTGTCCAAAGAATGGTCCATCATATGTAGTTGTGGTGTCAGAAATCTTTGGAATGAAATGGGTCATTTAAAATGCTGAAGTGAATTAATGGTTTGTCTTTTGTTTTCGTGCAGAACCCTTTGAGAAAATACTGGACTGATCCGTCCCTGGATGATGGGGAGAAGTTCCTGCGAGATTTCATTCTCAACAAAGGCTACATCGATAAAGACACTACTGGCAGGTATGCAAATTACATATTGTCCTTAATATCCATGAGGATAGGTATTTAAATTTCAGTCACTAAACAGCTGAATAAAATTCTTTCTCATGAGATAATGTATCTACTCATAATTATCATGCTTTCTCTCATTGGAAAATATTTGGTTCACCTGTTCCGTGATTCATAGTTTAATTTCTATCCTCAAGTATATTTTAGAAGGTTGCCATCTTTGGGTATGCTGGAAAACCCATTGCCTACTAAACCTAAAAAGCCTATGGGAATGACGGGTTTTTGTTTTGAACGGGATAGTAGCGCCATACTTCCATTAATGCCAGATTCCATCAATTCCAGCCTTGTTTGGATCTCAATTTCAAGCAAATTAGAGCAGAACAATTGCAATTTCTAAGAACATTACTATTTTTTGCAGTTATATGTACATATGCTTCTTATACTATGTCAAATCAGTGATGTGATGAAAGTATTTTTGATAAGCGATATTGAATGAATAAACGATAAGTTTACAGTATTACAATTGCTTTATTTAGATCAACACTAATCTTCTCTGAACATTTGCATACCTCAGTGGTAGTATTTTCATAGTCCATTTTGTCTTTTGAGTTTGACTGCAGTTTCTGTTGTGCCCTTGTATTCTATATTTTAATGTAGGGGAGGATTTCATATTGATGATGATGATGATGATGACGAAGATGACAATGAAATGGAAGATGACGATGAAGAGGAGGATTTTTCAGAAGAAGAAAGACTATTGGAAGAACAGGAGGATTTTGAAAGAAAGTACAATTTCAGATATGAAGAACCCGACTCTGAATTTGTAAGTTCAATTAGTTAGAGATTTACACAAGACCAAACATATTTGACTTCATGAAAAGTAGTAATATAAGACATTACCAAAATCACTTAAGTCAATTAGACCAAAGATGAGAGATTGTAAATAGAAGACTGGCATTATAAATATGACAAAAAAAATCCTACAGAAAATTAGTCAGCTCCCCACATGTGTTATTCAATTTTTTCTCAACTACCCTTTCTATTTCATTTTTTTTTTTTTAAATATTAGCTCCTTTGTTTTTCTGATTCTTTGAAAGCATCATCTCATTCATCCAAAGAAGTTTTTCTTCATACAACTAGGGAAATGATAGAAGAGAATAGTGCTGCACGATATTGCTTTTTCCTCTATTCGATTATCGTGAGCTCAAATATCGCAGATATGGCGATATATCGCGCTCACATTGACTATCACAAAAAAAATATTTACTTACTGCCTTCTCCTCTAATTGTCAGTTGTTTGGGGTAAAAATGCTACACCCCGACTTGTATTCATCGCCAACCCCGATCGCAACTGCCATTTGAGTATTTTGCCAACAAATTCTTATTACCTTTCCCTCATAATTTATGGCAGTTTGTTTCATATTTGTTAAAAAATTGAATATCGATGATAACTTTTTCAATATCGTGTGACGGCGATATATCAAATAATTACAAAAATGCGATATCGTGTATTCACCAGAATTTCAATATCGCGATAACTCGATATATCATAATATCGTGCAGCACTAGAAGAGAATGCTTTCTCTTAATTTGTCTGCACTGTATTTACAGATGTAGAATCCCTTCTACATTATCAACCATCAGATTATTGAATATGGTTTTACTGAAATGTAATCCCTTGTCATTTTCATTTCAGATCAAGCGATATCCTAGGACAGTAGCAGAGTCAGTAAGGAGGAAAGATACAAGCAGAGCAGAAAAGAGACAGGACAAAAAACTTAGACAGGAACAGGTAAACATAGCTCGAATATTGAAAAGAACCTTCGTATATTGGTTCTGACTCTCGCCTCTCAACTAGAGGGTCGGTGGTTCGATTCTCGCCCATGGCGTTAATTTCCTCCAGCAAGAAATCTATCCACATTATGCTGCACTCAAACCAGGTCTGTAAATGGGTATCTGGTAGGACATGCAGATTGTCGTTGCTATTGTAACTTAGGCTGACATCATGGAAACTCCCAACATAGCTAAGGAAATGCATTGTGTGCGGTTGATATTGTTAGTTATCCCTGGATGGGGGTAAAAATATTGTGAGAGTACTTTGGGCCATATGAAAAAAGCACTATATAAGAAATAATATTATTGTTATTATAATTATAATCATTATTATTAATCATTCCTTTTCATGTGCAATCCTGATATTCTGTCAAACATAATTTGGAAAGCACAATATGAGAGAGAACAAATTTATTAATCTGATCGTATATTGTAAGCACAAAGCTTCTTGAGCATGGTGAGCTATATGAATAGGGAAATTTAGATATTACCTTGCAGAAGAATGATGCAAGAAAAATGTTTTTCTTTTTGTTGTTATACTGTGAGAAAACATTTGGTTCAGCAGTTTGGTGATTCAAATTGTTATTACTCGTCCAAGGAAAATTCTGTAGTAAAATATGGTACAGTTTCATCAGGATGGTGTTATAAAAATCTTTGATATTCACATCCAAAAACATTTATCTGTGAAAGTTTCAGGTTTATCTCAAACGCCGCAAATGAGTATCATTTCGTCGGATCTGTCACAGGTCATCATTTTTAAAATGTTACTTAAGAACTTTTTTGTTCAATCTTAAAGTTCTATGGGGATGGCATATACCACTGACCTCAATTGAAATTGGACAAACCATTCACCCATACAAAAAATAGAAGCTGTCACCTGATGTTCATGCCACATAAACTTGAATTGAATTGAATTGAATTGAATTGAATTGAATTGAATTGACTTGAATTGAATTGAATTGAATTTGAATTTGAATTTGAATTTGAATATGAATTTTGAATTGAATTGAATTGAATTTGAATTTATTTTCCACTTTCAATATTTACAATATTCACAATGATATTTACAAATTTCTATACAAATAATTACAAATATATATATAGATTACAAATCACAAAGTAAAACACATAGAATTCTACATAGTAGAATGAACGATTTGATTTCACGAATTCGAGAGGAAAGGAGGACCAACTATCAAGCCTGACTAAAAAGCACAGCTTGTAGGGTGTTGGTCCACCTAGTTAAGATGGAAATTTAAATGTACCTCAAAGATTGTCCAAAAGGTGAATAAATGTATAACAAATATTAATAATGAGTATTCAAAACGAGACGCTATAAGACAAACTATAACATCTGAAAATATACATATTTATAATAATAAAACATTGTTAAAAAACAACGTTGAAAGAATAAGTAGGCTTACATCGATTGAAAACAGAAGAGGATAAATGAACGCAGTAGAAGATATGACTTTAATTTCTTCTTAAATATATACAATGAGCAACTTTGTTTGATATCATCAGGGAACGAATTCCATTTCTTTGGACCTGTGACAATGAACGTGTTTTGGGCAAGAGACGTTCGAGTGAGAACTTGGCATTAGGTAGCCTGTTTTGGTGTATTGAGCTTGGGTGGTTCTATCTAAGCATATGGTAAAGATGGCAAATTGATGTTGTGTAACGAGTTGTAAACTGGCCACCCTGCTGCTTCATCGGTACAAGCCCAATATATATATCCAATTTCTATATAGAGATCAGTGGCATAAAGAATTCAAGCAGCACCTTCATCCTTACTTCCAATCATTATGTTTAAACATTGACAGGACAAGCAGAAGAAGCGAGAGGAGCTGAAGCACCTGAAAAACCTCAAGAAACAAGAGATCATGGAGCGCATTGACAAGCTGAAAGAAGTCACAGGCAATGAGTCCATTGGTATTGATGCTGACGATCTGGAAGGAGATTTTGACCCTGCTGAGCATGATCGTCTGATGCAGGTATTTAACCCTGATACTCATTTGGTATTTTGAATGTTCTTTACCTGTTTTGGGGGAGGGATAGATATCATGGAGCGTATTGACAAGCTGAAAGAAGTCACAGGCAACGAGTTCATTGGTATCGATGCTGATGATCTTGAAGGAGATTTTGACGTTGCTGAGCATGATCGTCTGATGCAGGTATTTATTTTGAACATAGAGATATGGGATCATTATGTCATGGAGTCAATATATTAATAATTTTCATGTATTCCTGGGGTGTATCAAGGATTTCTTAACAGGATGGGGGAGGGGGGAGAGAGAAGTTGGGGGCGGCATCATCCTCCATTTCTGTATTATAACACACTTCGCCATTTAGATATTAAGCATTATTGATTTATGTTTAATTGATATCATAAATATGTTATTGATATGGAAAAAAAAATAAAAAAATCAAATCAAAGTAAGCTATAAGATGACTAAATGTCATTTTATGTAGTAAATAACTCACTTTTTTCACTTTCATTTATTCATTTTCAGAAAGTTTTCAGTGGTGATTATGATGGACAAGAAGAACATGACAAGCCTCAGTTTGATGATGATGAAGATCTCAATGAACGTATGTATAATTATATAGATGCCAAACTTCTGGAAATTGCACGAGGATAGGAATTCAGTTGTGAATCCATTAACAGTAAAATAAGTATTTCTCATGAGGAAATGGGTATGGTTATTATTATTTTTTAACTCATGAGTAAATATTTGGCATAGCTTTTTGGTAATTCATATTTTATTTTCAATCTTAATACACATTCCTGCAGGTTGGCATCTCTGATATCATAATGTAAAGCACCTTATCACGTTTACAACTGCTCAAAGCACTTCCAATTAATATTATTACCTGGTCACTGGATAGCAATTTAAGTCTAGCATCAACGCAGCCACATAGAAGCACACATAAATCAAATTTCCACTCAGAATGATGCACATTTATATGCATACAAACACTGTCAAAAACGCAAAAATAACACGCTAAAACATCAAACCCATCAATTGTGGAAATATTGGCTTTTGCAAAAATGGAAGGGAAATCCTTTTATGTGTTAGGACCATTGTGAAGACTTGAATGGACAGTTTATTTTGTCCAACTTCTTTGTCCTTTATTTTATTGTCATTTTATATGCATTATTATAGAGAACTGGGATGATTGGACGAGGACGAACCAAGATACTGGGGAAGCCTATGATGAAGAGCAGTATTATGAGGAGGAGAATGAGGAGGATTATGATCCCCAATATGATGATCAAGATTTTAATGTAAGTAGATGATGAGGTTCATTGTACAGTGGAAACTTGGGATATAACATGGTGCTTTGGACCATTAAAATTACTGTAATAGCAGAAATCTTGTAACATCAGGGTTGAAAAATGATAACTTGTACAGATGTGTTGCTAAATTATGATGTCGGGAATATTTTACGTCTCATCTTTTCATACCACGTTTCCTCTGTAGTCTAGTATTTGTATAGATAAAGATATATTGTAAATTTTAGTGTACTCTTAACTTTGTACCGCACGTAAAAAAGGAAAGAACAATATTTAACCTTTAATATTTCTTTCTCCCATATATCCATGAATATCAGGATTCAATGAATTAGGATTCAATACTTGTTCTTTTACACAAGTCTACTACAGAAAACCTACTAAAACTTGCCTGTACATGTGTAGTAAAAAAAGAATCATTGCCTCAGAACTTATCTAGTCATCTGTCCTATTGTTTTTATACCATCTTATCCAATTTTACTCTAGTTCAGAAACAATGGCAGGAATATTTATTCTTTGAAATGCCAAATGCGCCGTGAATGGCTGCCGGGCTAAAGCCAAGGTAATAATAATGTAAAGCGCATTGAGCACTCCGCAGAGTGGATACGTGCGCTATATAAATTGCATCTATTATTATTATTATTATTCAAGTACGGTGTTGAACGCTGGTGTTGGTGTTGCAGCAAAACCAACAGCAGCCTCAACACCAAACTTGAAGTCTGTCTGTGTTTGGGGTAGACCTCGCAAGATTCTGAAGTATTTCCGGTCGTTTCTGTATCACTTCTGTAAACTGACCAACGGTGTTTGAGCTCGGTTTACGGACCGTTTTGCTCTCTCAACACCAACACTAACACCGAACACCGTACTTGAAGTCACCCATTTTGACTTGAGCAGGGCTGACTTTAAATGAATAGAAAATTAATTATGTAAAGCTCAATTCTATCTCTTGATTTTGGCAGCCATGTCCACTTATGAATTTAATCATGCTATCATTTCATAATTCAAGATGGATGCAGATTTCATGGACCCGAGTCAGAGAAGGGAGCAAGCGAGAATGGATTTGGCCGATGAGATGCTTGGCGTCAGTCGAAAGAAGAGGAAAAAGATGTCAATGTTTGCAAAGTCTCTAGTCAAGAAGAAGCCCGTTTTCAATCCAGGTAAGGTCACTCTTGAATCTACCCTATAAGTCGATAAGGACAGGGACTCAAAACCAACATGAAGATCGTCCCCACCACCACCACCTTAATCATCATTACATTCATCATCATCATCATCATCATCATCATCATCATCATCGTCATCATCATTGTTGTCGTCATCATCATCACCATCATTACTGTCATTACATTCATCATCACCATAACAATCATTACCATCATCATCATCATCCTCTTGGTTGAAATTGGCGTTATCAAGGGGAATGGGATTCAAAAAATGAATTTTCTTTCAGACGACTGGCAGCTGCTATTGATGCAGTTCTTAATCTTCTGAAAATTGATGTGCACCCCCAAAATGATGATACAGTACATAGTTGTCATCTCCTGGGCGGTGTTTCACCAAGTCGTTCTTAAAGTTACGCACGACTTTACGTTCGACTGGTATCAGTTCTTGCCCTGAATGCGCCTAATAATGCAAACCATTAAGCACAAGAACTGATACCAGTGGAACGTAATGTCGTGCGTGAAGTCTTTTTTATCTTGGTGAAACACCTCCCTCGACGAGTATACAAGCCTACAACAACCCAATTCATTATCAAGTGATAAAAAAGGAACAACTTTTTCAAAACACAAACATTTTAGAAACTGACTGTGAGATTTGTTTTGCATTAATAACACAGTTTGTCAGATGATTGATTGTGACTGTTTGTCTGTTGAATGCTGGATAGATCTGAGGCCTGTATTTGAACCAGGTATATAGTGTGTAAAATATCACCCGTATTTTTTAAATGAAATTGATTATCCAATGATGAATTTGTTTTGATAAAGAACTTAAATCGATTATTTGTCTTCACAAACTAGATCCCCCCTTTCATAACATCTGTCATTATTTTACACAGAGGATAAGTCGTTTGAGGATTACATTGAGGAGTACTATCATCTGGACTATGAAGACATGATTGATGATTTGCCTTGTCGCTTCAAGTATCGCTCTGTTGCAGCCAACAACTTTGGCCTGTCAACAGACGAGATCCTGCGGTCGAGAGAGAAGGAACTGAACCAGTGGGCGTCACTGAAGAAAACGTGCCAATACAGGTCAGACATACAACTTATTGTTTATTGTAATCATGTGCACTATGTATTGTATACACATACATGCTAACTATAAATTCATATTACTTACCTTTTCAGTTCTCTTTTGCTTCATAAGGGGGGATTAAGATCTATAGATTTTTATGCCTCCGCCACCGTAAGGTGGTGCCGGAGGCATTATGTTTTCGGGTTGTCCGTCCGTCCGTGCGTCCGTGTGTCCGTGCGTGCGTGCGTCCGTCCGTCCGGACCTTGTTACCGCGATAAGTTCAGAACTGCTGGACTGATTTTGACCAAACTTGGCTCAAGTATGTATAACCATGTGAAAATGAACCGATTAAATTTTGGGGTCAGTGGGTCAAAGGTCAAAGGTCACAGGGTAAAAAAACTTGTAAAAAATCACCAAAAATGGCTTGTTACCGCAATAATTTCAGAACTGGTGTACAGATTTTAACCAAATTTGGCTCAAGTATGTATAAGCATAGGAGGATAAATTGAATAGATTTTGGGTTCAGTGGGTCAAAGGTCAAAGGTCACAGGGCTAAAAAACTTGTAAAAAATCACCAAAAATAGATTGTTACCGCACTAAGTTCAGACTCAAGTATGTATAAAATAGGAGGATGAACTGATTAGATTTTGGGTTCAGTGGGTCAAAGGTCAAAGGTCACAGGGTCAAAAAACTTTTTAAAAAAATCACCCAAAATAGCTTGTTACTGCAATAAGTTCAGAACTTGTGTACAGATTTTGACCAAACTTGGCTCAAGTATGTATAACCATGTGAGGATGAACTGATTAGATTTTGGGGTCAGTGGGTCAAAGGTCAAAGGTCACAGGGTAAAAAAACTTGTAAAAAATCACCTAAAATAGCTTGTTACCGCAATAATTTCAGAACTTGTGTACAGATTTTGACCAAACTTGGCTCAAGTATGTATAAGCATGTGAGGAAGAACTGATGAGATTTTGGGTTCATGAGGTCAAAGGTGGCAGGACCCAAAATTTGTAAAATGTATTTGATTTCTGATGGCATGGAACAGGCCATACATACCTTTCTGATTGCGTGATGGTGGAGGCATAAATTTTGACCGTGCGCGGTCGAGGATTCATCTAGTTGTAAATGCATTGCACATCATGCCATAATGCATCACACCTGTAATTTTATGTTTGCATATTGAAAGATATATTATCAATTATAATGCAATTTTTTTAATTTGGAATTTCATTTCCCATTTTAACTTCATAACAATCTATTTTTATGCGTTTTCCAATATATGTTTTTTTATGACACTTATGTTTTAAGATCTAATCAAAGTCCAATTCGTATACTAGTTTCCACGATTATAGTACATGAAGTGTCCATTTTAATTTTGACATTGCCGACCTTTCTAAGAAATGATACTGTGTCATTACCGTTGTTTCCGTATCTGTCTTTCCATAGATCTGAAGAGGAAGAGAGGCGAGACATTGCACTCTTTGAAAAAATGGCAAAGAATGAAGGGAAGAAAAAGAGGATATTTCTCAGTTTGAATGAGGAAAGGTAAGAAGTATTCTAGGAATTTTTCATGAGCAAAGAAGCAGAAAATTAACAATCAATAACTTGAGTATTATTTGTGTAATGCTGTAACGATTGATTAATGCAGTGATTATAAAACCAAAGACACTCTTCAAGTTAAAAAAACACAGACACTTTTGTTTTATGATTCTCTTTCTACATCTAAATTTATTTGATGAATTTGTATTTGTTTTAAGAAATTGTCTTTCAGCCGCATGAAATATGCGGCAAATGTCTGTACAATCTGCATGAAAATTGTTGGTTTACAATATTTTGAGAAAATAAATCATTACACAAAAATATCAATGTACTAGAAAAGTGTTATGCAGAGGACAAGGACAAGGGAAATTATCTTGTTATAGCATTGGCAATGTTATTTCATATAACATTTTAGAAGCGTCTGCACCTCTCAAGCGTTTGAATTAATACAGTGGAACCATAATTGCCTCTTTATATCAAAATCTTTTATTACCAGGGCCAAAATACAAGATAATACAAATACATAGATAGAATGATGAATATCACACTTTGGTAACCAAAGCTTGTTATACAGGGGAACCTTGTTATAAAGAGGTCGGACATAGCAAGATACCTGTTATAACAAGGTGATTGTATTGATCCCAGCTCTTTATAGTTATTTGGTTTTTTACCCTGATATAGTGAGGAACCTTATAAAACAAGGTAATTTTCATGGTCCCAAGGACCTCGTTATAAAGAGATTTCACTGTATCAGTTCTCTTTATAGTGAGGTTCTGCTGTATATGGCATAATAAAAATGCTATTGATTGTCAACATCATTATCATCATATGTGTCCTTCTCTTTTATCTCTACCAGCGATCCAGAAGATGATGCAAACAAAACCCCATTAGGACCAGTCCCAGAATCTATGAAGGAAAAGGGTAGAAGCAAGAAGGACAATCGGGAAGTGTTGCAACGCAAAGGTGGGCCATCCTCAGGCAAGCAGCAACCAGGACCAGGGAAGAGGAAGAAACCAGCCAATTTTACACCAGATGAGACACTGCCAAAGAGCAAGGAACTCAGGACAGGAAATGATGAAGGAACCAACCAATATGGGCCTCGGAAGACAAATGGTGCTTTGTTAGGGAAAGGTCCAAGGCCGGCTATGGACTCAAGAACTGTTGAACGTCCAGTAACCCAAGAGGGACAATCAATGGACAATTCAAAGAGCGCGTTATCATCCAGAGAGAAGAAGAAACAGAGAAAGCGAGAGATTCTAGCCAAACTGAAAGGACTGAAACAGAAGAAGAAGGTGAAGAGGTTACAGGGAATAAGAGGGAGGGTGAAAGTCGGAGCAGGGACCGTGACGGAAGCCAGGCTCCGGGCCTACGGGATTAATCCAAAGAATCATAGGTATCGCATGCAGAATGAAGCTACAAAGAGGAAATGAATGAAGTCGACCCAATGGAAACACTCGCTTGATTTGCTCTTTGTTCAAAATTTTTGAATTGCTAAATCCTGACATCTAGGAATATTTTGGGTGTTCTTTTTTATTAGGGGGGGGGGGGGGAGGATCAGACCAAATTAACTCTCAAGAATCCTACAATAATTGTAGTAAAATACAGTTGAAACTCAGTATAAAGAGGTGCTTCGGACCATCAAAATATCTTGTTATAGCAGTTAACTCGTTATAGCTGGGTTAAACACCATAAAGTTATAAAGAGCTGGGACCAAACTATTACCTCTTTATATCAGGAATGTTATCAGATCTCCTTATGCCAAGTTTCCACTGTACAGTAATAAGATAAAAATGTAATTGATTGCAGCTGAATAACTACATGTATGCCACCACAAATTATTAATTGTTTTTTCAAATTTCCAGCCTCCAATTTTATAACACTAAAATACCCAAACATTTGGATGTGATTTTTCTTTCTTTTCTCAGTTTTTATTGTAAAAATCAGGCCTAATTTACATGTAATTTTAGTCAGATCTATTGCAGTGTTTGTAACCGTCCTTGCACAATGAATCCTACCCATCTAAAGTTACATGAATACGTGCCTTACGGTTACTACTATCAGAGAGTATTATGGGTAGTTTTTCTAGTACGGAAGTAATCTCGCGCAGTAGGAACAATGCGCACACTGGTGTATACTAGAAGTATATTCCGGCATACTCCTTCATATGAATAACCGGAAAGGCACATATTGGAAAATCGCCCTTGTCAACGGTGTCACCAAATTCCGTTCTCCATTCTCTTTTTTGAACGTGTCATAGTTCAAATTTTATACACAACATCGGAGCTAATTCTTGAGTCCTAAAATATTCTATGTAGGCAAGGTTTATTGTATTTGCAAAGGTGTCAGACATCAGGGAGAAGATTCAATTCTTTCTCCCATCACCTCCTGAAAGATGTTCAAAACAATCTACAGAGTGTATAAAAAAAAGAACTTACAATTTTAAAATGTCTGTCAAATATATTTCAACCTACTATCAAAAAAATTTCATACTCATAGTTATTCTATAATCCTATCTGTCAAGTGCCATTTACAGGATAATTTTTTCATTCATGCATTGGGTGAATACCAAATGTTTATATCCAGGGTGTCAAAACTGCCTTGCGCCAAAAGTGGCCTGGATCGATTTTAAAGGGGAATTACACCCAGACAATAATGTACTGTCAGTAAATGAAGACAAATCAGATGAACAAACTGTGAAAATTTGAGCCAAATTGGATAATCCGTTCAAAAGTTATGGATTTTCAAAGTCATCATTTCCACCTGTGCTGGGCATCCTTGAAATGGCATGTGTATAGCTAATTAGCATAATCTGTGATGTCATACATGGAGAATTCCTCATTCACTTTGTATATAAATTTATTGAAAAT
>BQKZ01000474.1:0-11690 GCA_036244855.1 Temnopleurus reevesii | reverse complement strand
CATCAGGAAAGGTGGCGATATATATTCATTAGCAAAATAGCCAATCATCACAGGAACTGGAAAAGGGGGAGGAGACCCAAAAATGATCGATGGGAAAAAGGCGTGCAGCGGGGTAAAAAAAAATTCTGACGCAGGTAAGACTGTAGCAGGTAATGGAAAAACCCATAAAAAATGAAATTGCGATTGCAACAAATATTAATCATAACCTTACAGAAAAATATGTACAATGAAGGTTCAATCAATTTTCAATTTATCATAATTATGTCTTTTATGTTACAGGCTCCAGATTAGGCAAAATAAATTGCTTGGATGCCCTTGAATTATTTTTTTGTTGAAAGTTATTATTGGTTGGACGGATTTTTTTTAATCCTTTTTTAAAACACAATTTATAACATTCATAAAGAAAACAAGACTTGGAAGGGATCCAAAGATTATTTGAATATGACTGTTGAGGTTGCATTCCACATGGTTCTCTATAATTTTGCTGTGATTTTCCCAATTTGAGTGAAAGGTATTTTGTATTGGCCTTAGTTGAAAATGGATCATATGAGTTCATTGAAATATTCTAACCTTTCTTGCCCTTGTTGTTTGTTGTATGATGTAGTTGATTCACTCTAGAAATTTAAAACATATTTAACCCATAAACTGCTGAGGGCCACTTTTGTGGCCCGATATCTTGAAACTGCCATACCGAAATCTGTGTGCATGACAAAAGGATACAGAACTATTGTGCATGAACCACTTTCTCAAACATTCATTTGATATACGTTGTCAATAGTCATTCATGACTCTAGGCTGAAAAGAATTCTTCTAAACTTCAGTAGCATTACACAATGGATTGATATGCTCAGGCATATGTTGAATTCTTTCCTAGCTCATTATTGATACACACAGAGCTTTAGTACAGGGCTTTGACTTTCACTTTGATTTGACTCCTAATTACATATTCAAAGCATTGTTTTAGGAAAGATCGTTCACCAAAAAACTGTAGTACCTTTTGCCATAATATTGTACATTATTTGAGAGTAAGTTGTGTAAATCCCAGCATCATACCACTACTATTTATAACATAAATAAAGGTCAAAGTAACCTATGTTTTGTGTGGAATTTATTGCATCAAGAAAAGTGTTCAGCAGTTTATGGGTTAAGCAGTTCAGCATTCTGTAAACATACCTAATATGTCGGCCATAGACAGTCTACAATATGAATACAGAGCATAGATTAACTGAAGGCCATCAAAGGCGAGGCCTTGGATGCTCTACTTACTAGCCTTAGTGCGCACCCCATTTGGCATTGTAGATTTATTGTGCCGTTTTTCCTTTTTCCCATCTGTTCTTGGGTATAGAAATGTACCCCTTTGAAAAATCACTTTGCTCTCAAAATAAGGTACCAAAAATTGTTTGGATGCCTATGAATGACTTATTTGAAAAATTGGGTCAGTCAGAATTTTTCTTTTTTTGAAATTTGGAACAGATTTCTTGTAGAAAATAAGATTTAAAATGAATTAAAACCACTTAATTTATGTCTGAAAATGACTCTTCAGGTTTTATTTTATATCCTTGTGTTATGTTTCTCATAATGTTTCTATATAATTTTTTTTTCAATTTGATTAAAAAGAAAGAAAAAGGTTTGGAACAGGTCAGGCCATCTTCAGAGTGTAAGGCCTAACTAGCGTTTAGGCCTGTGGCAAGAACACCTTGTGTATTTCCTTAACATTCACAGTCGGAGGTCACAGCTTAATGGAATTATTACAACATGTAGAGTATTCTTATTTAAATACCATGAACGTTATTGCACTAAACTGGGTGTGATGTTGTGATCATTAATACCATGAATTCTCATCTTTCACTTCTGGCTTCCTGTACAGAGTTTTTAGAAGGAAGTTTGACTTTAACAGTCATGGAGCTTTTAAGCGACTCCTCTTAGATTTGTTTGTGATTCTTTTCTATTTTGTGATACACATGCATGTGATAGATTTATAGAGTCTAGAGCGGAAGCAATCTATGACAAAAACAAAACATATTTTTTTAGCTATACACAAAGTATTTTTTTTTCAGCAACTTTTCAACTAAAAGAAAGGAAGGTCATATAACTTATTTTGCATGATATTTAAAAAAATAATTTTTCACATATAACATAAATTATAATATATGCCTACTTATTATATATCATGCAATGTGAATGTAGAAAAATCTATTCGATGTGTATTTCCACCCTTATTGATTGACATAATAATTATGACCTTGATGTCAGAGTCTTGTACTTATATGGTGATGATCTCTTCGAATGAATTTCCTTTCAATACGTTATTCCGTTCACCAAACTGTGTTATCATACAAAGTTATTATGCTTTTTCAATTTGCCTGATATCGTATATTATTAAAAGAGCATTTCACTTAAAACTCATGTTCACGTCTATGGTCAATAAAACTAACGAAGATCAACCACAAGTGAAATTCAGACGTGATCTTT
This sequence comes from Temnopleurus reevesii, assembly GCA_036244855.1. NCBI lineage: Eukaryota > Metazoa > Echinodermata > Echinoidea > Temnopleuroida > Temnopleuridae > Temnopleurus > Temnopleurus reevesii. The sequence continues at coordinate 9,218 of BQKZ01000474.1, read as the reverse complement.
AAAAGATGTATAATCTTTGGAGTGGGATGTCAAAAGGTGTATTTGATGAGCCATGTTTTATGTTACCTGGGCTTAAAATAAAAATAAAAATTGTTTTTATGAAATAAAATTTTATATTTTATATTTCAAAATTTTATTTTTTGGAGTGAACGAACGAAAGCAGTTGACGTGTTGATATTGGTTGACCTTTACTTCCGGTCAACTGTGACAAATGAAATGAAAAACTCCAATGTATTCTTTTTTTTAATTGTATTTGTTCATAGGAGCCTGATTCTGGGCGTCTGAACCCAGAGAAGAAGCGTCACTGCACAGATATCATCTGCACCTTGCTCTTCATCTGTTTCTGGGTTGGCATGGTAAGTGATACTGGCACATCAAAAGACATCCTCACATGGGTCATTATTTACTTTTTTACTTTTTTTGTGCGGTAGTGTGTGCCAACAGGTTGACCTCCCACAGAGCTCTCTAGTTCTTGCTACATAATAGTATTATTAGAATTATCTGTGATATGTTTTACCCAAAATGTTGACTCTTCTTCATAAAAAATCTTATATTGATGGAGGAAATATTGCATTTTCAATATATTTTTCTCAATATTCATGAAAAGTAACTTGTTGCCTGCAATATGAGTTATAGCTCATCATAGCTGGTCATCCTGTCGTGGATCATTGAATATAGTTTTCATGCGGTGTGTTAAGAGTTGTATTTCAAACAAATCATTCAAAATCCATGTCCATTGATCTGTGACGTGGTGAAGAATAGGGATGAGTCTTTTAGAAGGCGATAAAAGACCCTTCATGGATATTAATCACGTATTGATGAAATTCAATGTTTCCTATTTTAAGATAGGAAAAAGAATGGCAGTAAAAATATTATGTATGCTACAGACCTGCATATTTTTCCAGAAAGGCAGCAATCAAAATGTAATCAAGAAAAGCTTAGAAGTACTTGTCCAGCAATAGATAACTTCACTTTAAGGAATTATGTCAACCTGATAGAGGCTATATATATACCGGTATATGCAATTGAATTAAAGAAATTAGAGTAGTTCTTCATCCTTCGCTCTTACAGTTCCTGATAGCAGGCTATGCTGTGGTGTTTGGTAACATTCTTAGAGTCGTCTTTGGTTATGACAGCTACGGTAACATCTGTGAACAGATGAACACACCTATTGAGAATGTCACTCACAAACATATTAAGAGGCTATTTTTCAGAATGAAGATGGCTGTATAAAATAAAGTATTTTCTACCCTGATATAGGCCATATTAAATAACGATAATAAAGTGATTCTTAATGCAATAATTACATCCTTTGCTCCCACAGTTCCTGATAGCAGGCTATGCTGTTGTGTTTGGTAACGTGCTTCGAGTCGTCTTTGGCTATGACAGCTATGGCAACATCTGTGGACAGATGAACACACCTATTGAGAATGTGAGCCTCTCTGGAATGGATATGACGGATAGACCGTAAGTATGCTCTAAAACAACTGCGAGTTGCTGTGACAAACTTCATGAAATGTCCTCCTGGTAATATGAAATCAGCTTATGACCCTTGGCTGGATGGATTGAAATATCCACCTCACACCACTTATTATTTATTTTTTTGAATGCAAGTTCAAATAAATAGTATCAACCATAACAGCTCATTATAGATACGCATCAAATTCATGTTTGGCACTCCTACAATGAAACAAGTTTTACCAGGAAGTATCAGGTTTTCTGTAACATAATATGTCATATTTCAAGTCATTTAAATCATCTATTTTCAATATTTTTTAAATGTCTTCCTAACTCCTGTCTGTGCCTTGTCTTTATGTATCCCTTGTTCGTTTGATTTGGGACCCATCATTAATCATCCATGAATTTTGCAAAATGAAACCCTCACAAAATGACTTTTATTGTAAATAGTCAATGGAAAACCCATGCTTGATTGGTACAACACTTCCATATTTTGTACAGATATGTGTTCTTCATGGACGTGCGCTACCCCACCGACTCTCTTGAGATCTGCGTCAGTCAGTGCCCAAACAAAGTGCTCAATTCATCCGCAGACTACAAGACCTTTGCGGAGGAAACTGATTCTATGATCTGTGATTATCCTGTTGAAGTTGCGGACTATGATACAGCAGCAACGGGTATCAATGGACCGTGCCCCGGCGTTGTCTTTGCGAGGTTTGCACTTCTTACGTTTATAACAATAATAATAATTGTATATTCTTATATAGGGCCTAACACTAACTTTACCAGTCGTCACTGAGCGCTCTACAATTTAGCATAATTACCCTGGCTTTAGCAGTGCAGCTAACAGTAGCATGCTGCATTTCAAGAAAAATATCCTGCCACACACCCATTCACCTCGCCTGGGTCGAGTGCAGCACGATGTGGATGAATTTCTTGCTGAAGGAAGTTATCTTCTTGGGTGAGCAGAAGGGACAAAAAATTCGGACAAAGAAAACAACTTCTATTTAATCATTCACAAAAGGTAGACGTACACAAAGAAATGTCCTTCCCTCTTATTCCACTGAGAAACGCTAAGCAGATGTGGCATATGTTCAGTGAGTCAACAGGGAAGCCACTTACTTTTGTGTTCATAAATATATTGTGATGGTGTGTATGATGTTATGAAGGTAAACAGAAAAAGTGGCAAATACATATGCAGACAGGAGGTTTCTATCATTAGATTCTTTAACAAATATTTTTATCGAGAGGGAACCAATGTGGCCACTTTAATCGGATGTCTAGTCACATGACTTTAGACTGGTAACCATGAAGGCAGGTTTTAATGTTTGTTCTGTTGACCAATTTTTCTATGTTCTGTTTGTTTTTACCCATTATCTTGAATGTTCACCATAATCTGTTCATTTCTTAAACCATTGACAACTTGAACTGAGTAGTTCCTGCACAAATCTAAAGGATATTACAGAATTCAGTAGACATTGGGTTAATTTTTCACAACAATCTATTATTTTCCAGTCCATGTATCAAGTGTAAGAGGAGCAAAAAGATATGGCAGATGAGTCACCGTAGGAAAGTCTCACTATCCATGTTTCTAAATGCTTCTTTGGTGCAGTAAACCTATCATTAATCACTGCATCACTCGGGATCTCTTTGTGATTGCCAAGGAGTACATCTCGACCATTATCTTCTTTTGAACCTTTGCCTAATGCACAATAATTACGGGATAAGTTACATTTTAACTCTTATCCATGCTTCTTTATAGTCAGCCGATCATCAATCACTGCCTTCCTCAGGATCTCTTTCTGATCGCCGAGGAGTACATCAAGAAAAATATCTCCTTCTAAAATCTTCTGTGTTTCTGTCGAAGACCATGGTAGATCTGTACCTCATTCACTGTTATATTGTCATTTTGCTGTTCCTGATCAATTTTCAAATGACTGGAAAAATGGAGATCCTAATTTTAGGTTAGCCGGTCCATATTCACCTCACGTGGTCATCCTTAAAAAGTTTCACCATCAAAGTATTTTCTTCTTTGCAGCGAGCCAATCATCAATCGATGTGTTCCTCAGGACCATTTTGTGATTGCCAAGGAGTACTTAGAGAACATCATTTCCTTCTTGAAGCCTCTCTCCAAGCCTCTGTTAGATCTATAACTCGTTCACTGATATATGGTTATTTTGCTATCCCCGATCAATTGTTTAATGATTCGAAAAACAAGGAATTTAAGTATAGGTTAGCAGGTTCATATTCATGTTGCATGGTCATCCTCGAAAATTTTCACAAAGTATTTGCTTCTTTGCAGTGAGCCAATCATCAACCGATGTGTGCCTCAGGACCTGTTTGTAATTGCCAAGGAGTACTTAGAGAACATCATCTCCTTCTTGAATGCGTCCGAGCTTCTCTCCAAGGCTTTGGTAGATCTGTACATGGCAAGATGGATCATCCTAGGTCTATGCGGCATATCACTTGGTAAGATATATTCTATTTTCTTCCCCAAATTGGCACCATTTCCCCCTTCCTTGATTTTTTTTAAACTAAAGGCTAATTATACTTTTAACTTCTTCTTGGAATTGTATACTGTGAAATGTGGTTGTTTTTCTGCCTCCGTGACCATTAAATGGTGCTGCAGGCATTATTATATATTGTTATCATTAAGATCGTACTTTCTATTTCGTATGCAACACAATTTTTTGTTCATAGTTCTTTTTTATATTAAAAGATAGAATACAAGGAAAGATTTTGCGCTCTGATAGCAGAAAAATATCTTTTTGTTAGGACCTGTCAGTCTGCATTTCATCTCATTTACATCATTATTTTTCTTTTGATTCGTTTAATATTTGTATATAGTATTATGTCTGTTTCAATTGTTTGTTTGTTTCTTTAATGCCATTGAAACCTCACATTATGTACTACTTTTAAAAACAAAACTTTTAATTTTTGCTATCAGACTGAAAATAATTTTGCATTTCAGATGTAGAACTTATGCAAATTTTGTTTCTTATAACCTGTATATCATTGTTTTCCTGGACAGTTCTTTCGTTCATCATGGTCGTTCTCATCCATCTGATAGCACAAGTCATTGTATGGGTTATCTACTTTGTGTCCGTCATCGGCTCAATCGGTAAGTGTTCAGCCCAATTGATAATTTTTGCAAATTTGTTTCTTGGAGCTTAATAAATCCGTAAAATATCAATATAATCTTTTAAGTTTTGAGGAATTTGTTTATAGGGGAAAGAAAGTAACATTTCATAACATTGATATGAATACAATAAATAGTCAGTTGTGCGCCTATGATGTCATCAGTCACCAATTGAACTAGAACTCATATTTCCAATGATTCCTCCCATGTCAATGGTATATATAGCTGGTACATGTACTGTTGTACTATGTGAAAAAGAAGGGTTTGGATGCTATTTAGCCTGCCACACAGCTTGAAACAAAACTCATTTTATATCATATTCCTCCTTTTTCTCCCCCTTCAATTGTACATTTACATGGTACTGCTGTACCATGGTGGGTGTGTGTGATGAAGAAGAAGGCTTTGGTTGCCATAGATTCTGCCATGCAACTGGTAACTGACCAACGGAACTTGAATGCTTTAAAACAGAATGTTTTTATCTCATATTCCTCCTTTTTTCCCCCTATCAATGGAGTATAGATGGTACGGCTGTTTTATGGTGGACCTATGTAATGGAGAAGAAGGCTTTGGATGCTATTGAGCCTGCTATGCAGTTGAAGGCAAAACTTATTGTTACATGTATCTCATATTCATCTTTTTTTCTTCCACTTCACTGGTATACAGCTGGTACTGCGGTACTATGGTGGACCTATGTGATGAAGAAGAAGGCTTTGGACTTTTCTATCGAGCCTGCTATGCAGTTAAAGGCATAACTCATTGTTACATGTATCTCATATTCACCTTTTTTTCTTCCACTTCAATGGTATATTGCTGGTACGGCCATTTTATGGTGAACCTATGTCATGAAGAAGAAGGCTTTGGACTTTTCTATCGAGCCTGCTATGCAGTTAAAGGCATAACTCATTGTTACAAGTATCTCATATTCACCTTTTTTCTTCCACTTCAATGGTATATAGCTGGTACGGCCGTTTTATGGTGGACGTATGTGATGAAGAAGAAGGCTTTGGATGCCATTGAACCTGCCATGCAGTTGAAGGCAGAACTTATTGTTTCATGTATCTCATATTCACTTTCTTTCTTCCACTTCGCCCTTTTTTCTTCCACTTCACTTGTATACAGCTGGTACTGCGGTACTATGGTGGACGTATGTGATGAAGAAGAAGGCTTTGGATGCCATTGAACCTGCCATGCAGTTGGAAGCGGACCAACGAAACGTGACTGCTTTCCTTGGCTTCTCAATAGCTGCTACTGTCTTCACCGTAAGTGGTTGGTTCTGAATTTTTTGTTGTGCTCATCATTCCCATTTCAGTTCTAGGAATAATTTTAACCGATTTACAACTGTAACTGGGTAGTCCCTGCACAGAGTATATGCAAATTACTGAATTCAGTAATCTGTTAAGTACAGCTTTCCAATATAAGGATATATTTCTAGGGTATGTGCCAAGTCAGGACATATCTACATACGATTTGGAAATCACATTGCCTTTCTAGTTTTGCGTTTATGAGTAGAACTTGTAGTAATGATACAATCATTTGATTCAATACAGTACTAAAACAATTTTCATAATTGCATTTGACTACATTGATTCTGTTATTATACTTCTTGCTTTTGTTGTCAAACTCCTACTGTGGTTTATTAGCTGTTTTTGTTCTCATTGTTTGTTAATCATGAGGCTAATCTTCCATTTATTGCCCCATCATTTTGATTACAATTGATCTGAAATACAAGATTATGAATTTGACAAGAGTATCTCCGATTGTCTTACGGCTACCTCGGTAAATTCTTGTTTACACGATATCTCATCCTTGTTCCTCATGAATATGTCAAATGTGAATAGCGTCATAGAATTCCACACATCTTGTTATATACCATCCATGTGGTTCCGTTCACATCAGGTCATCTTGATCCTCATCCTTGTAATGTGGAAGCATGTTGCGCATTCTGCTTTACATGATATCCATTTATGTTCTACAGTTTCTAAAGATTATGTCAAATGTGAAAGGCCCCATAGAATTTCATACATGTTATTATGTATCATCCATCTGGTTCCATTCACATCAGGTCATCCTGTTCCTCATCATCCTTGTCATGTGGAAGCGTGTTGCATTCACAGTCGAGCTGTTCGGACAGGCAGGCAAGGCCATCCGTGCCATGCCCCTCCTTCTCATCCAACCCTTCTGGACGTTCATCATCCTCATCGTCTTTTTTGTTTACATCACCATCGTTTTCATAGCCATCTCTGCAACAGGTCAGATCAAATTTTTGTAAAATACATTTGGTTTGCTTTCCCCCTCAAAACATTTTGACAATTTCATTAAGGCAAGCTTTAACATAAAAAAATGTCATAGATATCAAATACATGGTGACTTTTTGTGTAGTGCATAGATCCACCTTGTTCGTGCATGTGGCACTGTAGGGCTTAGTTCGTTAATTTTAATTGGTTTTAAGATTGAGGCAATTCCGTGAAAGTGCCATGTCTGTTATGACAACTAATGTAATTTCTTGACAACATTTCACTGAACTTTAATATATGTGGAACAGATACGATCTGTTTCATAAAAAAATGTATGAATTTTTGTGAATTTCAAGGAGTAGTTGCCAAGAAAGTGGTGTAACAGACTTGACCATTTGTAGAATTGCTAATTTTCAGAATACCTGTATAGTCAGTGAAATGTCTTTTATATCATTACCTTTCATTGCTGCCCTTCAAATAATTGCGGTACCAAAAATTCCGTTCTAGCAGGCATAACTATCTTTGATTATGCATGTCAAAGATTTGCAACACTTTATACCAACCTTCTCAGTTCCAAGTTTAATGTGTAGATTCATGCATTTTTAGGGAGTGTTTCAATTGAGAATCTCAAATGAAATTGTGATTCTACATTGCTGCCAATTATTATTGATTTTTATAGTTACTAATTGGGGCCTCAGATTTGTCAAGTTTTTGTGTAAAATCCCGTAAAGATTACCTGGTACAAATTTTTGGCAACATTAGCACCATGCATTTCAATGTGTAAAGTAGCAGAATTCTTACAAATTTATGCTGATTCATGTTGGCAGCTGTAAATGCACAAAGGTTTTTAGCAACACATTTATCTCCATTTTTGCAGCAATCTAATTATCTAACCCAATTCCTTCTTGCATCCTACCACCTTTCATAGGCTACCCACTGGTGACGGAACCACATGGATACGTCACTTACAACCCACCCCAGCCTGTACGCTACATGTGGTGGTACCACGCTATAGGATTCATCTGGACGGCAGAGTTTATCCTCGCCTGTCACCAGTTTGTGATTGCTGCTTGTGTCGTTGACTGGTATTTTACAAGGTATATTGAGGGAATAAAGAAAGCGCAAAGAGCATGGGGAACTGGGGTTCTAGAATGTGAAAAAGTGAGGAATGGAAGGAGAGAGAAAGAAAAATTATCAAATGAATATTTATCTTGACAGCAAAGTTCATTCCAGCCTGTCACCAGTTTGTGATTGCTGCATGTATTATTAAAGGGTTCTTCAAAAGGAAAAGAGAAAATGGAAGGAGAAATTTTTGATTACTCAATAATATTTTTGCATTCAACAGTTTATCAGTCAATAGGATTATTTTTCAAATTTATGTAGTATTTTACCGGACAAGTCAATATAATTTTCACAATTTATAGATGAATGTGGTATTCGAATCATTTTTTTAATTGATTCAAATTCCCATTTTTTGTGGGGTTTTTTTCAAAAAAGAACAGATGAATTGTACAGTATGATGAGTCTTTTCTTTCTAATTTCAAATTCATGTTGAAATTAGTCTGTTGTACATGTGCCAGGCTTGAAGAAGAGATTGTCATCTAGTGTCAAATCAGAATTATTGATGATATCTTGGAAGCAACATAATTTGAAAGATTTTGAATGTAACAGCAGCAAACTCATTTTCTCATGTGTTTTGAACCACAGAGATAAGAAGAGTTTCAGCTCCCCGATCCTACGATCCACCGGACGTCTGATCAGATACCACATCGGTTCCATGGTCTTTGGATCTTTCATCATCCTCTTGGTCAAGATTCCAAGAGCCATCCTCATGTACATCCAATACAAGTAAGTATTCCAAGAACTTCAAATTCTATCTTCCTTTTCAAATAATGCTGTTTTTTTAACCAGCATACTTATACCGGACTGTTGTTTGAAGCAAAATTTACATTGAAACAAGTGCTAGAAATGAAATATCTTATATTTTGATGTGTCAGTGTACTGAAGCAGTCTGTTGATTGTACACCAGTTAATTAACATAAATTGTATGCCAGATCATAAACCCATAGAAGTTGTGGAATGCATACGACCAGTCATCCGTATAAATGAAGCATTATCTTCATATACTTTTCTAAAATTGTTGGCAAAATGCAAGTTCTTCTTGTCCTCTGAAAGCTGTATTACCCTGCTTTGATTACAGTATACTTCAGAAATAATCTTGGGATGCGACTAATCTCTAGTTTAAGAAGTACCTGAGTACAAACTCATTCATGAGGTATTCTACCCTGCTCTGACAAAAAGAAGCTACACTGAATTGTAACATCATTGACCTTTTTTAGTTGGGTCAACATTAACTTTTTGTAAAGTATTTTAGGGTGTGTTCTAAA